>JAYJMB010002742.1:0-14925 GCA_036873735.1 Pouteria campechiana
CCCCTTTCAAATGCAGCCACTTTCAAGTGGCTGCATTTGAGTGGCTGCATTAGGTACCTTTTTGTTGTAGTGGATCTGGTGAGTTGGAATGTTACCGAAGAATCCAGGGAGTCTAGAAAGAAAATAAGATGCACCCACATCAGAGCATACACCAATTAATGTTTACGCCATAGCAAAATTCAGCATCAGTCCACGGAAACGAGCATCAAGAACCTAACAAATAAAAAAAATCATTTAAAACGTTGTTGATTACGGTATCACAGAATAAAATTCCAAGAATTATAAGACCATCTAAGTTCAATGCCAGCTCAGAATGTGATATCATTAATTTCTAGCATAATGAAGAAGGGAGAGATAATTACCGCATTCTTGGTGACAACTCGAAACTTGCCATGCATGGATGCTCCCGCTCCGCCTCCCATTACAATGCCTCTAATAAGCGACACCTTCGATCATGAATCTTCATTAGTATTAACGAATATTAAGAGTTGGGGTAATAAGCACATAACCCTTACCGGCCAAGTAATTAATGCATATAATTGCATAAATCTTTATCTGGGGTAATTTGCATATCTCCTACTTAATTTTCCTTTTTTTTTTTAATTTTTTGCACTTCGGTAAGTTTAGAACTTGCATATCTAATTTCAATTTTTACAAAATCTTCATATTCACAACTTTTGTCAACGAACTCTATTGAATAAGTAATTTTCTGCCAAATCTCATCTCTTTTGGTGTCTAAATTACCGTGAGGGTTTATTTGGATAAGAGTGTAACAGAAAGGATAGAGTAATAAAAAAAGTATAGTAGTTGGATAAGTAAAATAAGTTTTAGTATAAAAATGAAGAAAAATAATTAAAAATATAGGTAATTATGAGAAAAAATAAAATTGTTAAGATTGTTAGTAGTAGTTGAAGAATCATATCATTATCAAAAGTCATGCTCTTAAAAGCCATTCTTATTACAAAGCCAAATAAACCCAAACGCTTTTAATTTTTTTTTAAATAATCATTTTAACATTCCATCTCAAAATGACAGTTCTGGCTTTGATGGTCAGATAAATAGATACGTTTAGAAAACATAAGATGGGACAAAATGGACATTTTCATAATATTGAGAGCATTATAATTATTTATGCAGGAAATATGGGCATATTGAGAGCATTTTCAAAATGGACATTTTCATAAAAATAATGCTAGTGATGCGCCTCACCTGAGGCTTCTTTGACGTTGCAGTTGCATGGACCATTTTCAGTAGCATGCTGTAGTACTTGGGACCAAAACTCCAATGGTCTGATTGATGCAACAGAGGATGTAAATTAATGAAACACGAGAAAGAATTGATGAAAAAGATAAAAACAATCATAAAAGGAAGGAATTAGTAATTGATAAAAAGAAAATATATAGAATGCTTCCACTCCAACGCTGTACAATCAGTGATAAAATGGGCTAGAGCTGCAACATCACCGCCAGCGCAGAATGCTTGCCCTCTTGCCTGCAAATGTATTAAGAGAGTAAAAGACAACTAGAACTATTTGACGTAATTACAATACGGATCTTAAAATTTTTAATTTTATATAATACGGATCTTTATGTAATATTTTATGTGTATATTTGCCTCCTTACATTAAAATGTGTCAACAGCCATTTCGATTTCATCTAATAGGTTCCAATTTCTTAAATAAAGAGAATAACCTTATATGCAATTACAAATTGAAACTTTTTGTTAATTTTTAAAGCTCTCAACTTCCCTATTTACAACTAGAAGTGAAGAAAAGAGTTGCCGATGAAGGAAGAAATTTTCTATTTTTAAATGTGTTAAGAAGTATTTTATTATTAAAAAGTAGGCCAGTATTTTAAGTCTAATTCGTACCTTTAAAATCACCAACTTCACATTAGGATTATTGTTGTATGCGTTGAACTTCCTCACTAATTGATCAATCTATGCAATATTCGCAGGACATTAGTTGTAAATCATGGATAATAAAAATTTTTGTCCCAATATCCATAATCTATAGAAAAGAAAACTCTAGCACAATATCAAGCATGTTCGAATGGTAATGGAGAGTTTTAATTGAGAGTGAAGTGTATATTTCCAATCCTGAAATATTGCCTGCGGGAACTTGTCAAGGCATATGTGGCAAAACTAAGGGTGTAACTGGTCCGGTTTGAAGGGTTCAAAGTTAACCCCAATCCTAACTCATTTTTTAAAACTTCAACTTTAACCCTAATTAAACCCATTTTTAAAAACCTCAACCCTAATTCAACTCTACTTTTAAAATTTTGGTTGGGCTACCAGCTGACATTTTGAGCTAAAAGTGAGTTTAACATAATATAAATTTAAAATGTGGTATAAAAAATATATAAATTTTTATTAATTAATACAAACAAGTTTAAAGAATGGCCATAAATTTTATGAAAATTTGGAACCCTTTTCTGTTGACAAATGTAAATCATAATTAACTAATAATAATTATCAATATGAAAGCCTTTCTAAAATCTCTTGGTCAAATTTCTAATTAGTTAAACATTGTGATTTATTGTCAAAGTTAGCCTAAGAATTTTTTTTTATTTATATTTATGTAAACTTGGGTTGATGGGTTTGATTAGCTCTAACCTTAATCAAACCCAATATCTAAATTGGGTTGGGTTCAACCCAACTTTGCAAATGGACCAATCCTAACCCAGTTGAAAATGGGTTGGGTTCACGGGGCCATGGGTTGAACCCAACCCACTTACACCCCTAGGCAAAACATCCAAGCTCAATTTAATGTGATGGCGGAGGCACATACCATTACAGCAGACATGGGAGTGTTCTTCTTCCAAAATCTTATAAGCACAAATAAAAACAACAGTAGATGCATGCAGTTTAATTAAATGGTATCGAAATATATCGCTCCAAAGAACCTAAATAAAAAATAAAAAAAAGAGCGCAATGGTCTGAAAAATAATCGATCATCTGTTCATGGATGGAATCATTTGCTTGATTAGCTGATTATTTCCATCCCACCAAACCTAGGCCATAAAACCAGGCTGGCATAGTGCTTAATTAAGCTTTGGTTAAAATTGGAAAAAGGAACCTGGTGGCCTTCTCCAAGCAACGAGCTGGGGAGAGCCATGCGCGCAAAATTCTCTCTCTGAGCAGCAGAGGGAAGATGGGAAAACAAATAGCTGAGTCTAGGCAGGTCAATGGCTAACGTAGGCGACTTATAGGCATCAGTCAATGGCACGTGACGCAAAAATGCCTAGCTGCTCTTGCTGGTTTCTTATTTTCAATATCTGATTCGAACGTGCCGGAAAATGAATAGACTAGCTTGCATATGGAACACGTTGATGCTTGATAACAAAGGGAGGCCATGATCGAGATTATATTTTAACCAAAGTCAAAGATTACAGTAACGGAATTTAAATCGGTCTTATTTGTATTCTATACTAGTCGTGCGATTGAGATTATATTTTTATACGAAATCAAAAAATATATATAGATGTGATTGTCGGTGCTGGTGGAATGGAAGTGGAGTATTTAAATTCGTATTAAAACATAATTTCAATCATATAGATTAATTTGTATTCTATTCTAGTTATTCGATTGAGTCATTGAGGTTTGTTGCTTAATAACAAAGCCAGGGTCTGACTTTTGTCCACTGTAGATGGGATTATCGATCATCCATGTACATACAAAATGCCAACGGAAGTAGACAGCTGAACAGAGTAAATAAATGCATGTTTTCCACGTGAGAGAGCTCTTTCGTCAGCAAAGAGCGGATTTGAAAAAGCTACACAGGCTTGCTTCAAAAGTAGCGCTTGCCGGCCTGTTGACCCATACCAATCAAATCATTAATGTACACAAAATTCATCTCATTTGTATTATTATTATTATTAAATTCATAATTATATAAAAATATAATTTTTAATTAATATTAAAAATATCATCATAAAATACTTATGTAAACCATGCACTCAATTGTCGAATTGATATTTTAGTCTTTTTTAGGTCAATGGCCACCGTTTCCCTTTTTTTACGCAAAAGGAATAGGAAGACTTATTCCTTTTTTACCTTCCGTAATAAAAAAAGGAAAAAAATAGATGCTATCAAGATAGAATCTATCACGTATCTCTATCTCACATCTAATCCCGGCCCTTTCTCTTCTGTGAAACAATCGGGAGACATAGACCCTATTACATTATTGATGGGGTTACTTAAAAGAAAGAATTGGCTTCCTTTTTCAACTTAATTATATAAGAGCCAATCATCCATCCAATATGATTTAATGCCGCTTGCGCTTATAAACTCTTGTGAGTCTAGATAGGAAGCATTTTCAGTCCTTTCCACGACTCCTAAATGGATTCCTCTTCAGTCTATCGATCGAATTCAAGCTTCAGATTAAATTTGAAATAAAAAAAATCAAATGTTTAAAATTTTGGAGGAATGTGGGGTCCACTTTCATGTCCAGCTTTAGCTGCCAAGCAGACCCTATCATGGCTGTTGCAACGCCGTAACAACCGTCAAATGGACAAACCAAACGCTTTCTTGACTTGACAACACTTTTTTTTCAAATTCAAAGCAAAAATAATTAACATTACGTAAACTACACTAAATTTTATTTTATCCACGGATTTCATATGCTTGATCTCAATCAAATCCACCAATTAGGCCAAAGATCCGAGCTTAATCTGAATTTTAAGAAAACGGTGGCTATATATAAAATAATCAATTGGACCAAATGAAATAGAATTAATAATTTTTTTAATATTTTAATTTTGTGTTTTAAATAATTATCAATATGGCAGTCATTGAGCCAAATGACGAATACAGCAGCTTGAAATGGACCTCCGATTTTGTGTTAGTAGACAGATAAATGCAATTATAAACTAGCAATTGATGTAGGAGTGAGAAATTGAGGATTAAAGGCTTGGGTGAATGATTTAATTAGTTATCAGATAAATCTCAAAGCATAAAATTAAAGGATGAAACGGATTGTTAATTAATAAAATTTTCCTCTGAGGAAATATAATTATCAAAATAATGAAGGATCGTTAACAATAATTAATTATTAATTAAAAATCAAAGATGTTATCATGAAGGAGAACAGGGTTGGAAAATCTAAATGCTAAAGTTTACTAGTTAATCTAAGATTTGGATGATTCGTTAAGTGGTTAGGAAGTAAGAAAATTAAGGAAAACCAATATCAGTATATCAATGGACTGTGCTGAAGTACTATCTAATTAATGGGTAGGAATGGGTTGGTTGACTAACGTGAGCTGCACACGCCGGCCAGACTGGCAGCCTACACAGTTGGGGCGGACTACGAACCCCAAGCTGTCCTATTCAAGAAGCGCGGCCAACTTGGCGACAGCTTCTTGTGATGGGGTTAGGCTCATCAAACAAAGTACGACAGAGCATCATCAAACTAAGCCTCATCAAACAAAGTAAGACAGAGCATCATCAAACTAAGTCTCATCAAACAAAGTAAGAAAGAGAATCATCAAACTAAGTGTTTGATCTAGTTCTCAAAGAGAACGTGGATCGAACACTTTGTTAGAGGAAACGAAATTCTTATATCTGGAACTTTCATATGGACATAAGAAATCATCGTGAAGGTTTCAGATGAAGCAAAACGGTGGGGTCCACTTGTTCCACCAGGTGCTTGAACGCTGGCCCAAAAGAACTTAAGATGGGCTATGTTGAAATCCAAAACAGGGCAATCGGGTTCAACCAATATTGATGTATATGGCCTAGGATCTAATGGATGCGGATTTATGATAGGAAAGATTAGTAAATGAGAAAGATTACTACAACAATTTAGAGGTAGTGGTGTAGTAAAAAAACTACTCAAAACTCGGTTCCACCCGATTCACACAGTAATCGTGAAACTGTGAATGTAACAGAGGCGTGATATTACGGCTGTAAACTGATATTTTACGGTAGCTAAAAAACTGATGAGGTTTTCCGTCCATTCTGTTAGAGACGAGCAACTTCAGTTCATTCCAAGGCCCATGTACGTTGAGGCCTTAGCTGCAATATATGAATTTATATCTGTGTATACAATAATACAACAAGCACTTAGCAAATGGAGTTGAAATTCGGGTCAGGTTGCAGTAGCTGCACCCCAATCAAACCCTATTTTTGAAATCGAGTCACGGTAAATCTTTAATAATATTTTTTGAAAATGTGAACCCTACTCGAAGATAAATCGGGTTGGATTGGAAGTGTCGTTTGTTACACAGACGAGTTTTTCTTTGTAATTGATTTCTTTTTGGTGGTTGCTTATCGAGGATTTGCCTAGTTTGGTTCGTGTTCTCCCTCATGACAGGGACTCTCACTGATTACTTGTTGTTCATTTGATTAGCAGGGTTATAATACAAGCTTATGACCTGCTCAGGGCCCGCATCAAACTTTAGAATTTGGATAATTATCATTATATGAGACAATAATGAGAAGTTTGATTTGGAAGGTCTGATGTGGTATATACCAAATATCATTGAAATAACATCCTTGATTTGGATGGCCTCATTGTGGTTTGCAACAAGTGAGGCCTTTGATTTGGATGGCCTCATTGTGGTTTGCAACAAGTGAGGCCTTTGATTTGGATGCAGGCCAGATTGCCGCCTCCCCAGATTGAGCTATGGAAGAATCACGCTGCAATAAACTATTACTAGTCAGTTAAATCGTGATCCCTACCATATTAAATAGTTACCACTAAATTATTACCACAGTCATTATCACAAACATTACCGAAATCATTAATGCAATCGTTTTTTTCATTGTCATTACCACGAACATTACACCCTATTTCTATATTGAAATGATATTTGGTATATACCACTAAAACTAATTATAGCTGTCCAAAAAATATAGAAAAATAATCTTTTGTAAATAAACTTGAAATTTAATAGGAAAAGATGCAATATCTTCTATGCTTTGAGTCGCTTACCCTCTGCTCTCCACCCAAGAATTTAACAAAGAGGGTGTAAATCAAACCCAAGGGTGAAAATAAACGTTTGATCATTTTCTTGAATTTCTTTTGTCAGTTCTTCCTCCATATCAAGATGTAATAAGTTATCATATTTTGAAAGTGTTGCATAATCCAAGTAAACCTTTCTTAAGGTAACTAACTATTCAAGTCAATTTCAATCCATTATGTAATTGATTTTCATATATCAAAATAAGCTATCCAAAATTGTAATAGCAATGGATAAAATCACTAATTTTATGACTAAATAAATCAATAAATAAATAATATTCTTTTTCATTTCAACTAGCTTCTAACTTGGAAGTCCTTACAAGATTACAAAATCATTGCTTATTCACTAATAGATTATATAGTTATTAATGTGAAGCCCTATAGTATGACTTAACCCAAAAGGGGAGAGGTGAATTGAGTATATGAAAATTCATTGCTCAACCCCTGTTGAACGATTTCCTTCTTTTTGTGCTTGTGTATTGTATAATGTAAGCTAACTAGTAAAGCATTAAGGTGGTAAACTAAGTAAACAGGCACATACAAAAACAATACAATTTTTATAATGGTTTGGGAACTCCATTTCTACATTCACTCTTCCAAGAGCACATACTCATTATACCTTGGGTTCCACTATATCTTATATAATAGAAATACAATAGTGCTCCCACCTAGGGGTGTAACTTCGGCTTATGAAACTCGGGTTCCCTTCAACTCTAACCTTAACCCTATTTGTAAAACTTTAACCTTAACCCTACTCAAACCTTATTTGTAAAACTTCAACCTAACCCTATTTTTGAAAATCAAGTTTGGGTTGAGTTTCGAGTTGGAATTTAGGTTGATAAAGGACTTGGGTGTATATTTCTATGGTTGTTCATGTGATGGACTGGGAAGGGATATTGCTATCATTCGGTCCAGACAACTCAACAATGAGAATTGCTCAACCACATTAGCCATGCTATAGTCCTATTTATGCCTAAAATTGAACAACTTCAACATGCTCTTGTATCATATTCTAGAACTTAAGAGAAAAATTCAGAAAAACTCCAAATGGATACTATTCACAATATGAACTAAGTATTTACTAAATACCATGCATGAACAGGCAACATTTTCCATCAAGCTTTCTAAAGAGGACAATTCATATTGTTGACCCTCTCATGGCAAAGCATCATTTCATGTCAACATGGATTACATCATTTAAATTCCTTAAGAATCTCATGGCTAATAGTCAACTACATGCACAACATATCTGGAATAAATGAGGTAATGTTGTGTTCATGTGACTAAACATTCAATTCTGTTCCAGTCCCTAGAGCATTTCTATTGTTACATGAAACCACTAGATCACCTAACCTTGAAAGCATTCTGAGTTATCTATACTACAATCTTTTGATCAAAGTTTGCAGCTTATCCAGCTCCCTAGGTGCATAGAGAAGAGCAACACCACCACCTAGAGACAGAAGCAGTCTACTGAGATTTGAGATTGAAATTACTTGAGCATGGTACATGAGCATAGAAAATAAAATACCGGGTATAATGCCCTCCTTAACAACTACCTTGGTTGCATTCAAAGCATCAGTCACTTTGTCCTTCTTTTCATCAACTTCTGCTTCACTAGCTCCTCCAATTTGCAAAAAGAAATTCCAAGTTAGAAACGAATACTTAACTGAAAAGCCTCTAACTAGATATAAGAATTGGATAGCCACCTTGACAACTGAACAATATAAGAAACATTAACTAAGTAAATGAAATTATGTATGGAAATTTTCATAAGGTTAATAACAAAGAGGGGGAATGGAGTGAGAAATCAAACAAACCTACTTTCCTCCATGCATAATGCAGTTGGCATGGCAGAAACCTGCTTTCCTCAACCTTCATGAAGTAACCAGTGGTAAAAATTTTAGAGAGCAGTGAACAAACCTAAAAGAAAATATCAAAAATTTGATGTTATATTTATAACAAGATTTAAGAAGAAAACACAATTGAGAATACAACCAATACCTCCAGTATATTAATCTTTTAGTGGAAGAGGAAGAAGCAAGGAGGAATTTATTGAAATACTTTCAACTTCCTCTGAAAAAAAATTCAAAGCAGGAGTCAAACATTGCATTGAAAGTATGATAGATAATTTAAAATATAGCAATCTGTATTTTATCTTTTGTACATTTATCTAGTTGATCAACGAGTTCTTCATATTTTGGATCCTTTGGTTTAGCTTTTTACCAATCTTGAGTACAAATCAAACACTCAACCAACATTGGCATCAATGAATTATGATATTGGTCAAGAACATGGCCTCCAACACTAAATGCATATTTAGATGCTACTATAGAAATCGGAATAGCCAAAATATCTCTCACCATATATGATAATGTTCTGTATTTTGTACCAGTAGACCATCATGCCAAAATATCAAATGGTTCTATAGCTCACTCTTGATGCTCTTTTAGGTAGGCATCAACTTCAGACATGCTAGAATCAAAATTATCCTACTCTTTTTCACGAATGTACTCCTCATATTCCTTATCATCAATGGAAGTTATGGAAGAAGCAAATGTTGAAACACTCCCTTGGGATGAAGACCATGTAGAAGAAGTCTCAACTTGATAAATTGTATATAATGCAACTATTTTATCATACATCATCTTTGCTATTACAGAAGCATTATCATTGGGAGAAATTTTTTAAGGCACCAATATAAATAATCTAGCTTGTACTATGAATCCAAGACAAAAGCAATAAGCAAATAGATATTAAACTTATCAATAGAACCTCAATACTTATGAAGCTTCTCCTTTATTTTGTTTCACATACGAAAACGGAGAGGGTCAATTTGCAAGGCTGAGAATGAATTTAATGTGTCTTGGATCTTGTCAACATTACAAAAATGGGGGGATGAAGTAATATACTTAGTACCCGACAACATCTTAGTAGTTTCAAAAAATGTGCCTAAGAAGTCACAAAGTAGTCTAGCATGATTCCAATCATCTTCAAGAAAAGGATTGGAACTTCTAAAGGCATCACTATCATATTTAAGATGCTTGAAAGCCTTCTCAAAGGGTAAAGCAAGCTTCAATATAAGGTATGTTGAATTCCAACGTGTTGACACAACCAAGCACAAAGACATTTTGGTTGAAATTCTAACCATTTCACATGACCTTTCAAATGCTTGTTCTCTGCTAAGAGAACTCTTTACCCACTTTACACTATTATGAATACAAGCTATGGAATCCTTAATTTCATCTATCCTTTCCTTCATAACCAAGTTTAGAATGTGTGTAATACAACGGACATGTAAAGAATCACCATCCCGAAGCAAACCATCCTTCATTCTTAAATTTATCCACAAAGTGTTTAATGTAACATCATTAGATGATGCATTATCAATATTAATAGTACAAATTTGTTTGATTTTCTAAACATCCAAACAAGATTCAATTGCAAAAGAGATGACTTCACCAATGTGTGGTGAAGGAAGAATACAAAAATTGATGAAATGCTTATGAAGCTTCCAAGCAGAGTCAACAAAGAGAGAAGTCAAACATAAATACCTAATATTATGATTTGTAGTCCATAAATCTATTGTTAAGCTTACCTTCTGAATGCTTTCCCAAAATAAATTTTGCAATTTAGCCTTCTCTAACTTGTATATTTTAAAAGCTTCTTTAATAATAGTAGTTCTTGAAATATTCTTAATGAGTGGCTGCACAACTTTACAAAATTCTTTAAACCCTTCTTGTTGGTCCCTTATCTAACGGTGGCTCAAGAGGGGGGGGGGGGGGGGGGGGCGGGGGGAGAGGGTGTGAATTAAGCCTTTAAAAATTTTAGCCAAGTTTAACAAATAGCGCTGAAATAAGTTAAAAAAACATCATACAACACACTAAGACAATGATTTTATAGCAGTTCAGCTCTTAACCTGGTACCTACTCCACTTCTCTGAGTTAACGTCTTTTGCTAAACTCAGGTTCCACTAACACTTGTTGATTTTCCAAGCTCAACAACAAACTTAGAAAGTTAGTTTTTCAAGCTCACTAACAAACTTATACATGTTGGTTTTCAAAGCTCACTAACAAACTTTTGTGAAAAAGCAATAAACAAAAGTGTATAGATTGAATGTCTCTTAATAGGCAAAGTGTACTAAGTTAATTAACTAAAACACAATGAATATATCAATGAAAGATGCCTTTGCTGATTATAATTATTTTAAGCAACCTTTTTGACCGTTTTAAAAAGATAACTCAAACCCTTGTCATTTTCTCCTTCTTCTGCTTAGTTTTTGTCAAGTTTTGAATCATTATTTTCATCCTTAGATCTTCTGAGGTAAGTTGTTCAGAGCTTTTGGAGCTCATCTCCTGTCAGTTATCATTGTGTATTATTGGCAGAACTTCTAAAGATCTTCTAAAGAACCTCTGAAGATCTATTTTATTTTTTAACAAGTTCAACAGTCATATCTCTGCTTCTAAAAGACATCTGATACTTGTGTTTTGCTTCTGATTAACCTTGGCTTCCAAAGTTTTGATATTAATTCTGATAACAATGAACATGATTTTGCAAATGCTTTTGATGAACTTCTGCATTATTTCTAAAGTTCAAAAATAGTTTTTAATAGTTTGCTTCTGATAAAATTCTAGATACTTTTAACTTCCTTTTGATGGCTTGAGGATTCACTTTTCTGATATACTTCTAAAGGCTTTGAGAATGCTTCTGATAGGTTTTTAATTCACTTGATTAATTTTTGATTGTAGAAACCTTTTTTGCAATTCTTCTATCTGGTCTTGAGAAGCTGTTAATAGGCTTCTGATAAACCTCTGATTGCATTTGACAAACTTCTATGTGTTTCTCTAAAAATCTTCTGTGTAAAAATATAATTTTTTTTTTACTTTTGACTTACTTCTGTACTTCTTTATTGTTATCGCCATTAATCTTTTGAAACTTTGGAAAATTTTCTGAAGTATTTCTAGATACTTCAGAAATGCTGTGGAAATGATTCTGAGTTCATGCCTTATTTTTAGAATAGATTCTAAGGAGCTTTTGATAAGTTTCTGAGTTCAGAAACGTCTTCTGAACTTATAGGCTTCACTATTGTTGATCATCTTTGAAGTTCTTCTGACGAATTTTTGATTACAGAAACTATTTCTGAAGTAGATTATTCTACTTCTAATGTGTTTTCGAAGACTTTGGCATGCTTCTGAGCTACCTCAAAGTTGTTTCTGAAGTTCTTCTATTAAACTTCTGATTTTCAATATTGCTTTATTTTGATTCTGGGTTGTTTCTGTTTGATGGTATAGTGCTTCTACATTGCTTTTATGCCCAACAAAAGTTCAACAGAACTTATGTGATAATGACTTCAGAAGTTTTGAGGAAAATATGCAGAAGTTGTTGTAAAAAAGTTCTGAGGTAAACAGGCCCACAAGTCAGAAGTTCTAAGGAAGTATTACAGAACTTGTTGATGAGTAAAAATATTTCTAAGTTGTTTTTAAAGCATTCTAAATGAAGTTTAGAGATTCTGAATT
This sequence comes from Pouteria campechiana, assembly GCA_036873735.1. Lineage (NCBI taxonomy): Eukaryota > Viridiplantae > Streptophyta > Magnoliopsida > Ericales > Sapotaceae > Pouteria > Pouteria campechiana. The sequence continues at coordinate 12,475 of JAYJMB010002742.1, forward strand.
ACTTCTTACATACTTTTAAATATTGTGATTTTTACACCTTGTCTTCTAAAACTTTTTTGAAATTTTGGAAGCATTTCTGAAGTTCACATTCTAATGAACTTCTGATTACAAGAGTTTTCTTTGAAGTAGAGTGTTTAAATTCTGACTTGTTTCTAGAATGCTTCTTAGCATTACACATTGTTTTTGAAATACTTTGTATCTTCACGTACTTGACTTCTGAAATATTTCTGAATATTTATGAGTTACTTCCGAGGATTGGAATTAATCCTAAAGTCATTCTTGATGGTGTTCATAGTTGCTCCTTAGCTTTTGATGAAGTTTCGAGTAACCTCTGAGATACTTCTGATGCTTCGAAGATGGTTCTTATGCTCACGTCTGTTTTCTAAAATGTTTCTAAAATTTGAGTAATATCCTTTTTAAGCATTCTTTTAACTTAAATCTTTTTGAAGACTTACTATATTACTCTCCTTAGTAAATTAATGCTGCAATACTTGGAAAGTAATAAGTTAATAGTTTAAATCTTCACTCATGTGTTTGTTCATCATCAAAACTTAAATGCTTAAGTACATTCATCATCGAAATCAAGCTAAGTAAGAGGATTAGTGTAACACTTCACCTCCTAGGGCTGTCACTTTATCTTTTACCGTAATTCCACTATGATCATATTATGATTTTTCACTTCCAGAGAGGGTTGCTTTGATACCATTTTCTAGTTGACTTAATTTTTATCAAAAATTGGACAAAGTCTCCCCTGAAAATAGGATTGTCCACTTAGGTACAAACATTCATCACATTATAGGATACATTTTCTCCATATAATTCATAAAAGTAAGAAATTACACACTCCAACATTTCTCCATTCATCCACACAACTTCCCTACAACTCCACTGGCTCCCCCAGGACCGCAGCTACATCATGATGACAATGAATACATCTGCTCATTACACCACGCCCATCCACATATATGATTACATAATAACATTCCCACACATATAAAATATACATTATACATGAATCTCATCAATTTACAATATTCCTACATCATAGGGATTCCAATCCCATTTAAATGATACAACACCCAACCATTACCTTCCAATGCAATGTATATACTACATCAAGATTAATACATATCCCAAAATAATATACAACATGCCATGGAACATCATAGAAAATGTCTTCTATCTTTTGTTTACTAATATCGACTTCTCTTGGCTTAGTGTATCATCTAAAAATATAAAACAAGGGTGAGTCTAAACAGACTCCGTAAGTAGACTGTGTGACATCCAACAATCAAACCAATTCAATAAATCCAATCCATCAAAGTAAATAAAGACCAAATAAAATAATATCTTTTTTAACTCAATTTAATATCTCAACATGCTATAGCATGAAAAATACAATATCAATTGCACATTCTAAAGCAAATTACACACTCTAGGATGATCATTTATCCCAAATTACACCTATACATAACATACATGCATATAATACAATTTACATTTATGGGATAACCACAATCCCTTCATTCAGATATCCACACACCAGAATAACAATAGCAATTATAAGTAAGGGATATCTTCTATCTGACCAAACTATACATTAATATAAAACATCACAATAGTGTATTACATAACAATCAAAGACATGAACACATTATAGCATCTTGGGATCCTTACTAATTCCAGTTTTCACACATATTCAGATTGGATACCATAAGAAATGGGATATTTACAATCCCATCTAAGTCACATACACAATTATCAATCCATTTATTCACGTATGAGTACATTATCAAATCACTTAGGGGATAATCACTATCCCCACCCAATCATATAGGTAAACATGCACAACCTACTTACCTCAAAATAATCCGCTCCACAATCCATATCTTTTCACACTTGACTTGTAGCCTCCATGTCAGGAAATCCTACACATATCACATGAATCCTAAATCTTATTTATATGTATATATACAAGAGCAATTCTCATTAATATAATGAAGCATAATGATTAGATTTTTCAGCCTAATGCATCTCATTTCATTTTAAATAATTCCATTTTTGTCCCACTAGACACAGTTATAATAAATTATTCATAACTTTCTCATATTAACTCTAAATTTAGTGATTTTTCTTTCCTTATTTAGATAATTTCAAGGCTTACAACTTTGATGTTGAAAAGTTTTCTTATTCAATCTCTAAATTGGGTTGTTGGTCCCTACAAGTGACACCTTTTGTATTTAATTATTTTCAAGAAATAATTTTTAGTAATTTGGGCATAACTCTTTCATATGAATTCCAAATTAAGTGATTCTTGTGGCATTTTGTAAATAATTTTAATTTCTACAAATTTTAGTTTTACCATAGTTACTAATTGTAACACCTGAGGGTGTTAAGTTTGAGTAATTACATGTTTAATCACACTATAGTGTTATTGAGTGTTAAAAATGA
>JAYJMB010002743.1:0-14924 GCA_036873735.1 Pouteria campechiana
GAAAAATCTTAATAAAATTAATAAAATATAAATATGCAAATTATTTGTAAATACTCCTTTTCTACCATAAATTATGTCATTTACATGAGCACATTTTTATTTTTAATAAAAAAAATGCAGGTTTGGGTTAGAGTCGGTTACCCGACTCCTTCAACCCGGAATTAGGGTTTTGTGCGGACTCACACTCCTAGTTTGACGACCTATAACTTATAGCCATGCACCTATATACAAGGACAAAAGCAAAAAAGCCCATCCCTTCGTGGTCCAAATGTTGGAATGCATGGAAAGGAAAGGTCGGGACGAGAAGATGGAGAAGATGGAAACTAGTGCTTTGGGTATACTCTCTCGAGCGTCGAGTCACATCATTTCCCTCGCGTCGGCTCAAATGACTTTTTTAAAATTTGGTAAGCTGGTTGCAACTACCACAGCCAATACAGGCGCGTCACTCGTGTTCTGTGAAAAATACGTACAACAAAAAAAAGAGGTTTCAAAGCAGCAAAGACGTCAAATGGGCAGGTAATTCCGTTCTCTGGTCTTCCTTTTTATTCTTGGCTATTCTTAACTATCCGTAACAAGGTTAATTCTTCGCTAACATCAGTTTTTCAGTTAAGCCCCTTAAGTTTTCACGCACGTTTTGATTAAATCTAAGCCCAAGGTCATGTTTGGTACAATTTATTTAAATCAAAATATCAAAAATAAACTCCATGGAAATTCTATGGACCACAATGTCTAAAAATGACTTTAGGTAATCTTATTTATTTATATTTATTACGACTCATCTAAATATCCAATTGAGATATTTCTGGTATCATATGAATACATGGAGGGACAACTACAATGAATGATTTGGATCTAATTAAAACAGTAGAAGACTAAAATAAGAAGTTTTACTGTATACCTTTTAATAGTCTCCGCAAAAGCAATTTTAAAGAAGCTTGACTTTAGTATACTAGATCAAGGAATTGCTTGCTATATTTTTATAGTAACAAATGCTGGGCTTAGGTATGGGTGTAAATCGGATTAGGTTAACTTGGGTTGGGGCAAAGCCAACCATAACTTTATTTGTAAAAACTCAATCTAATATTAATCATAATTTTATTTTTAAAAATACAACTAAACTCTAAACCAATCTTAAGAACATTGGGTTAGTTTTACGTTGAATTTTAGTTTATGAGTGTGGTTAAAATTTAACTTAATATCCTAAATTTATTATTTTTTTATTTTAAATTTATTTTAAATAAATATTGTTACAGTAATTAAAATAAAAAATTTAATTCCAATACAATTGAAATATTATTTTCACAATAATTTTTTATGTTTCAATATAAAAAAGCTCATTTATATTACCTATATTATTCTAAAAAAATCACAATCAAATTGTTAAGATTTATAATTTGAAAAAAAAAAATAAAACTTATATTTTGCCAAGAATATTTATCTCAACATTAAATGAACTTTAATCAGAAAAATAAACTAGCACTTAGTAGACAATAACCAAATATATTGTAAAAATTTGAAAAAACCAAACTACTATTCATGTTTCATGATTACAATTGATTTTGAAATTTTATTTCAAATTCTAAGTAGCTAACATAATATAACTTATATGTTAAAAGCAATGATATAAAGAAATATAAAAAAGAAAAAATATTTATATATAATAGGGTTAGATTAAATTTGGATTGCCAAACCCCCAATCGAAGTTAACCCTATTTTAGGCATTCGAGTTGGATTCAATTCTATTTGTATACCTGGGTTTCATATTTATCAACCCAAATCAATCTATTTTAGGTGGGGTTAATTGGGTTTGGGTTCAACCCGACCCTATTTACCGCCCGAGGCTCAAAGGGGCCGGTAACTCAGGGAGAGTGTGTCTGACTATCATACGAGTAAAGGAAAGCTACATGACAAAAGGTGAAACAGGAATTTTAACAATATCTGATATATTTACAGGCTGTCTTAAATGGGATTTTATCCTGAAATCTCAGTAGGTTGTAATGCAACATTTCAGTACTGTTTTTAAATTACCGGCCACGTGACTGCATCGGTTGAAGATCCCACCTATTAAATGTGCTTCGAATCTTCTTCCAACCTCTCTCGAAATATCCAAAGTGTATGCTGTCCTGGCATATGCCCCGACTTATGCTCCCATTTTGGCTGCTAAGTTTTTTTATTTTGTCCAAGGATTATGCATTTTCAGTGCATTCGGCATGCGTTAGTGGATATTTGCAGTGCAGTTTCCACAATAATTATCCATCTCACATCACAACTGGATTGCATGCTCTGCTTCGAATTCAAACTCGCGTCATCCTTCTCCGTCAGAGGCGGATTTCATGCTCTGCTTCCAATTCCAGCGCAGATCATGTGCGGCGATTCTGACATGCCAGTGTGGGAAGACGCACAGCTGTAGCCTTGTGTCCCGAGGCATTAATGACAGCAAACGTCAGTCTAGGCTTGTCCAACGTAACTTCGAAAAGAGATATATACAGTAATTGCTGACTTTGTGCGCTAAAATGTTATTTTAAGTAAATAAGAAAATAAAAAAGGATAAATATAACACACTGTAGTTCATGTCGAAAAAGTTTATCGAAAATAAATAATCAGATGAAAAATATAAATTTTGTATAAAATTATTATAATAATATCGACAACGAAATTAATTAAAAATATTGAATATCATTATTTTCAATGAAATTAGATAAAAAATTAATATATTTTTATTGCTTATGTTAGCCTAAAAATTTAGGCCATCGTAATCTATAGTTAGCGATTGATCCCTTCAAAGTTTATTAAAATTTAATAATTTATCCCTATAGAAAAATCTAAAAATCCAAACTATCATGGCCACTAATACTTGATTTGACCATCCAATCTTAATCAATGAAAAATTAAAATATTTTAATTCTTAGAAAAGTGATAATATGTAATTTTAGAAACTTTTTCTATCATGTTTTTAATATTTTACCTATCTAAAATTGGATTTATTAGTATTTTATATTTTAACAGAAAATGTGTTATGAGAGCATGTGATTTCAAATTTTTTTCTATGATGTTTTTTATACTTTACGTTCTACAATTAGAATCATTAATATTTTACGTTCTAGCTGAAAATATATTGTGGAGTTTATATTATGCATATTATATAAGAGAGCATTCATCTAAAAAAATATAAATGTAGAAAATAATATTTAAAATTTTAATGCAAAATAAATATATACTTTTTAAAAAGAAGAATAAAACAATGCACTAAAATTTATAATATTAAAGAGAAAAAACTAGATGGCAAAATTTTTTAAAATTTATAATAGGAAAGAAAAAACATAAAAGCTACAAGTTTTTAAAACTTTTGACCGGCCCATTTCTTAATGTGGCATGCCTTTTTTTTTCTCCTTCGTTAAGCTTCGGCGAGACCGCGTTTGGTGGCCTTCGCTCAGAAGGGAAACGTGGCAAGAACTGTTCGACTTCGCACAGTCGGTGTTGCTGTCATGTTAGACGTGGATGAATCTCAACCGTCATGATGCATCCAACGGTGGCGACAGCACTTTTATTCTTCGAAAGTATGAAAGCGCTTTGATTTCAGCCAACCTCAATCACCAAACATCGTTCACGTCACAACTTACGGTGAAAAAATAAAATAAAAATAAAGGCATACATTGCAGATTTCGAGCATTAGCTTAATCTTTTTAAGGGGTATGTATTTACGTCACATTAAAATTTAAAATATTATTTTTTTGTGTTTATACTTTCTAATGGATAATACCTTAAACAATGCTTATTATATAAATCCTATAATCCTATAACTCATTTTCTCTATTAAAATAAAATACTAATGAATCCAATTTTAGATAAGCAAAATATAAAAAACATCATAAAATAAGTCCCTAAAATAGTGTGCCCTCACATATCTAAAGATCGGAATGTGTTTGGGTTATTCTAAATGGAATGTTGATGTAGCCATCAAGAAGATCCTACTCATAAGACACAGAAAACATAAGTAGGCGTTGGGAATAGTCTCGACACAAGTACTCCGATGCTCAAGTTAACCAGAGACCTTAATAGAGAGTGTAAATAGTGAAGAAAGAGAGCTTAAAGAGTTTCGTCTAAGAAAGTGCATACCTAGTGTGTATTTATAATTGTGTATGAGAGATATACGTAAAGATATGCGCAATTCGTATGTAAGTAGGATAAGGATTCTTAGTTAAGGAAGGATTCGAGAAGAATACACATTCCTAATCCTTATCTCACGAGACTGCATAGTAGCTGTAAGAGTTATTTCATTTTCATTGGGACCTTACATGGCATAGTGCCAACTAGATAATTGGGTATTTGTGTTAGATATCTCTAATAGAATGTTATGATTTTTCATATATATATATATATATATTGAGTATCCTTTTGCCCATTATATTTACGGTAGGTTGTGCTGTTTATTGGAGAGGAAATGAAAATTATCTGAGTAATGTTAGCATAAGTTGAATAAAGAAGAAATAAATATATTTTTATATAAAATTATCAATGAAAGAAAACTAATTAATGTCACAGTAAGAAAAAAAATTCTTTTTTCCTAAAAATATTTATAAATTCTCACTAAATAAATAATTTAGATAATAAAGATTGGACAATCAAACTTGATCAAGTACAAGCAATCATAATAATTTGGATAATTAAATTTCTAAAAAGATTGAATCATTAGATTTTAATAAATATGTATGGGTTGACTTGCTGACTAAGTAGTCTAAATTCTTGGGCTAGCATAAGTGACATTAGTGTGTTAAAATTTTATAGTTTGCACATTTTAAATTCTTGGGCTAGCATAAGTGACATTGTGTTAAAATCATTACATTTTTTTTATAGAATTTTATTTAAAATCGCTACATCAAATATTTTAATTAATTTTATTGTTAATTGCAATAATCTCATGTAAAATGCATTTTTATTTAATATTAATGTTTAATAAAGTTTTTCAGTGGAGACGGCCACACCGGCCGTTTTTATTTTTAAATTTTCTTAAACTAATATTCCACGGTAGAAAATTTTCTATTTTTTATATGTTATTTTAAAGTAACGTTGGAGCTGCGGCTTGCTGACATCAATGCCTGTGGGACACGCGGCAGTAGCTGTGTAAATTCACACTCTCAGTGTGTGAGGATGGCCACATTGAATCCGCGTCCGTCAGAGATCTGTGGATTTCAAATCATGCTCATCATCCTGGTGCGTCAGAACACCCATGTATTTCATGCTCCCCTTGGAATTCGAACTCGCATCATTTTTTCTCCGTCGGAGCACTAGTGCTTGTGAATGACTGTTACTTATCCTTAGTAGCACCTCTCTCTATTCTTTTAAAGTACATCTCCCTTTATTTTTTGCTATTGATTTAAACGGGTTTCTCTCTTTCCATCGTAACCCCTGTTTAAAGGGGACCAGTAACCATCCAATTCATACAAAAGATCTCTAACAAAAGCCAAAAAAAAATGCTGCCTTCGGTTTATGGAGGTGATACCCACCACGTGCCCACGGCCTTGCCGCCTTTACTTGTAAAATATGTTAAAGCGTCCACCAACTTTAGTGCTTAAACATGGAGTCATTTCAAAGTAATGGCACTGTTTAGGAATGATTTTCCTCTTGGAAGAAAAGAGACCAATGTCTCTTACGCAAGGTTGACAGATTCCATGCCTCCATATCTTTTCTCATGCACGAGACACAAGTGGCGAATGCATTTGAATTCCAATCTTTTGATGGGGCCATCTTTTTCAGCGAAATAAATAAATGAATAAAGTCTTCCATGAGCTCCATGCAACCTCTTACAAAATTGAAAAAAAAAAAAAGAAGGAAAAAGAGCCCCTGTTAGGTGATTCCAAACATTCATACGATGATAAATACCATTCTTTAAGCGGTTAAAGCATTGCTAATAAAGCAGACTTCAACAAGTGACATTGATGGAAAAAATAATAGTTCTTAGTCTTACGTTTTGTTGTCAGTGGGTTGACATTTTCACTACCTTGATGCACGCAGCTAACTTTTACCTTAGCAACTTATACTTAATTAATGGTTCAATTATCAGGTTCAAAATTTTAATTAAAATATTTCAAATATCATTATTGGAATCAGATATTTTGGTATCAATGTAATCGATTAAGCTAGCATGTTTATTTATTAATTTACTTCGTATATTTTGATGAAATTTTCATTTTAAAAATAGATTTTCAAGTGAATCGAACGAGGCTTTGATTGTGATTGAACTAGTTTATGGATTTCATTCTTATTGCTTGTAAGATGAATAGCTTGTTTGAGTTCTATACAAAGTTTTTTCATAGAAATATTAAATAATTAATAAAATTTTATGGGAAGTCCTGATTTATCTCAAAAGGATCTATTCTGTTCGATCCGTTTTACGACGGCTACGACTTCCAACTCATCCAGTCCAATGAAATGGTTTTCGTTTGGACGTACGTACGCGGCCTTCGGTTGGAGCTAACCAGACTGATTTTTGTGCCACATGATCCTGTCAGCGTTGTCCACATGCGGGAAATCTCATATTTGCGCAGTTGTTAGCATCCTGGCCACCTGCCAGCATAAGCAGCAGAATTGAATTGCTCATGGGAGCTTGGCGAAGCCTAGTTGCCTGTGTGTGGAAGGGGGGAGCAGTCTTTGCACCGTCTCTTTCACCCAATTTTACAATCTTTATACATTACGATCTCAAAATAAATAAATATAAATATTAAATTTAAGTTTATTTTGTCCTTCATTATTTTTGTTTTTAATTTTTCTTACTTTTTTAAATCCACTCCTATATTTTTACTCATTATCTTACTATTTTTTTTAATTATCAACCTGTGTTTTTCATATTGAATGGCAACGATCGACAATAGTGTAGAAAATACCGACAGGATGCTGGGGACCAATGGTGAAGAAGGATTGACAGCATTTTTGGAAAACAGATGGATAAACCAACCCAAAATAGGTGAATAATATTCACTGGACAGAGCGCTAATTACCTCAGAGCCGGTAATCAGATTCTGGAAAATGATTAGTAAATTAACAAAGCAAGCACGAATAGTCATCATCCACCGATCGTCAGTGAGCAATCTATGATGAGTGGTCAGAATGGAATCTATATTAATGGATGATCAATGGTCAGATCTAGCAACAATGATATGTAATGAATGGCTGGAGATTTGGGGTAGATGGATAATCAACCATCGAAATTTAAAATGATTTCGCAACCGGTATTCTTGATGGTGGGCCACCAGTGTTGCTTCTTTATCTTGCACTCGTGATAAGTTGTCATACTAGGATGCATGGTAAGGTGTGCCCATCACTTTGGCGCCATACATATTTGTGTTAATGTTTTAGGCCAGGTGTAATCGTAGAGCAAAAAAGGTTAAATAAATGAAAAATAATAATTAAAAATATAAATATAAATAATAAAAAATAGGCTTATTATAGTAAATATGATAATCATATATCATGTACATTTATTATATCCTCATTTTTATCCATTGCCAAGGGTGACATATAATTGACTTGACTGTTCGTGTAATCAGGACTAGATTTCATAGAAAAAAGGGATTAAAAAAGCCAAATTAGGGGCTCTTAAGGAAAAGGATTGTTCTGTAACCAGGGTGAAAAGTGGGCCACACACAGCCCCTTTGAATAATCATACTCACCCAAATAGTTTATAATCTAATTCTATTCATCAATATTTAAGAATTACCAAAATCAGATAATCAAGGGGACCACAATAAAGAAAAATGATATAAATTAAAATATTTAATTAAAAATATTATATAGGCTATATCCTACTTTTTTAATTAAAAATTATTATTCATTTATCTAATCAATAAATATATTCAATGATTAAATCATTCATATAATATGAATAAATAATATATAATTATAACATAATTTCAATGGTAAAAACACTCTTCTTCACATCTTTCCTTACCATGGCCCACCTGATTGTCTTATTTGGGTAATTTTTAATATCTACGGATCATATTATATTATGAACTATTTGGACGGGTGTAATGATTCAAAGTGGCTGTGTGTGGACCACTTTTCACCCTGGAATGACTGTTTAACCGGGGTTAGAAACAATCCCTTTCCGACTCTTCAGAGCCCATTTAAAATAAAAATAGTAGGCATGCTGATCTCCAAGTCTGCAGAGCAAACTTGAGCACTCCCCCACCACTTTTTTGTATCTAGGGGAAGAAACATGGAAGTCTTCGGGGACTGTTGATGTCACTGAAAAGTGATCATATGCACAGATTGCAAAATGAACAAGCCCAATAAGGCTATGAAATTGTTAATTTAAAGCTCAAAGAAATTAAGCACATTGCAATTCCTTTACACCTAAAAATCAATCGGGATTTCATGATGTACCGTTTATGGGAATCAAAAACGATGCGCGCAAAACAAAGTAACCGAGGCAACAATAATAGTAATAATGATAAAATATTACTATCATTGTGACAAATATAGATTCACTTAAAAAGATAAACTCGATAATTGAGATTAAAAAATTAACGATAAAAAATAAAATTAATTGCAAAAGGATAAAATTAATAAGTAATATTTAACTTATTTGATCAGAAATAAAAGATTAACATATGTTTTACCCTGTTAACACGGTAAAGGAAGCGAGAAACAAGGAACAAAGACCATCATGCTCCTTGGTGTGCTGGAATGAAAGAGTGGCTGTGCCTTAAATGCAGGGCATACATATAGGCAGACACATGAATTCACATGGCGTGGCATGCGGAATTGAATGCGGTGGGAAAGGAATGGGGCGAATGGCTAGAATTTTGTGATGTTGCATGCCTGGCAGTGTGGCTTGCCCCACGCCATGCACTTATTGATATTTGCACGGCTTTGCATTTTGTCTAGCTAGAGGCTTGACTTAAACTAAGCTGGATTTATAATGCCAGATTTTGACATGCGACCTGAAAATCATTAAATGCATTAAAAGATAAAGAGGCCTACGATTGACTTGAGAGAGCTCCCATAATTCTCCTTAGATTCCGTTTATCAATACAATCACAGTCTGTCAAGCACAGTGGGGAAATCATATTGAGGATTGACTTTTTGATGGCGCATCAAACGCTGGTACTTACATAGACGAAGCATGCATTCAACATCTCTTAGCCATCGTTGCAAACTGTCTTTAACATGGGCTATCGAGATCGTTTGTGCAAAACCATTTTATGTCAACGATTTGATCCACCCACCAATTTGAGGAGAACTGCCATTGATTGCCTCTGATCAATGACAATACACGAAGCCGAATACAGGATGAATTCTTATATGTGATGTCATCAATCTAATAAGTAATCTAATGCCAGTGGGGCACTATACCTCTCTTAGAATATTAAAAGAGGTAACCAAAAATAGATGAAAAAGTGAGATGAGGAAAAGTGCAAGAAAAAAAGGTGAAATAATGAGACAGGATGAGTAGTTATTGAAAATAAAATAAATAAAGATAAAAATAGATGAAATTTTTAAATGGAAAGATAGAAGCGAATAATTGAATATATAGGTGACAAAAAAAAATATTGTTAAGTTAGTTGCATGTCAGATTAATTAAATGCTATGGAAAAAAAAGGAAAAAAGATTTCCATCTCTTTTTCCTCTTTGCCAAACATAAATTATTGGGATAAAAAAATACAGTATTAACCCCAAAAATCGTTTTCCTATACCCTACCCTTTCCCAAAATGGCCTTTGATTGTTGCAACTGCTCCCCTGAGAAACTTGTGGTTGACTAGATTGTAGCCAGAATACCTTTTGAGCTAGGGACTTAGGGGTTTAAGAGTAACAACTCCCGCATCCAAAGCACTGACCCTTGACTAATATATATATATATATATATATATAAAGAAAAAGAATATAAGGAAGGAAGAGCTAGTACGTCCATTGTACAGCTAAATTTTACATGCATCCTACATCTCTGAGCCGTGAAACAGATGCAACAACATAAGCCGCATGGTCCAAAAATAAGGCCAAACGGATTTCATTGCAATGCATCAGAGTAAGAAAGAAAGGTTGATCTGGAAGTTCACGTACACTGGCTGTATGTGAACACTTTCCTTTAAAAAAGGCCACTTGCTCTTCACTGGGATTCTGTTACAAAAACTAAATCCAAGTCAAACTTCAATTTACCTAACCCAATATACCAGCTCAAAACTGCGCTGCTTACATGTGCTCCAAATATCTAGAAACTTCCCCAAAACAGCTCCGGGATTGTTGTTAATCGAGAAACTCATCACATGCCCAAAGCACAACTTTTGGCAGCACACCATCTTTCCTGCCACTTATCAAGTCATTTCCATGTAAAATGGTAGGCCAGGCAATGAAGCTCACTTGGCACAAAAATAAGGGCGGTTTGAATCCAAATGTGCAAAATTGATTTAGCAGTCAATTGAAATAGTAGCTTAAAATATGAATTTCCGGCCCACTTAGGCAACCGATCTGTCGAGATTGGTGTTCTGATTTCCTAAATAATTGGCAACTTGACACGAAAGATGTTGATAGTACCCAAATTGTAACATGATGACGTATGTGATTAGTTGTCCATTTTATTTTTATATTTCAGTTTGGTAACTGTACTCAAGTCCTAGTATAACATTCCCTGGGATTTATTTATTAGCGTGGCTGCCATGGATAATATCCATCCCCACTTATTCTGAACTTTTGCAAACGTCTTCTCCATAGCGGACGAAATCAATCTCTCTTGCTTTTTAATAAACTGTGAGAATAGTCTGTAAATAATGGCATGAGTCGCTTTACTAAGTGGCGCTAAGGGGATGAATCAGCTGTGGGAAATCAAGTCAATCTAATGAAAAATTCAATGCATGGATCGGTAGTGTCCAAATGCATTGTCTAATTAAATTAATGAAAAAGATTTAATAATTTGAGATATTTTTAATAGATGTTATATTTATTTAGTCTATGATTTATTATAATAAATAAAGCAGGATTAGTTTTTACTCATCAACGAGACTAGAACCACCCAATCAATAAGGTTTAGGGCGTGTTTGAATGGAAGGTAAAGGAAGATTTCAAGAGTGGTTGAATAAGGGATAAAGGAAGATTTTAAAACCTAAAGTCCCCTTGTGGGGATGTCAATAGCGAGTAAAAGATAAAAAATTTCACTTTTTTTGACTCGTTTTTTCTACTTTTTTAATGTGATTTGATAATTTAATTATCCAACAACTTTACTTTTTCATTATTACTTATATTTTAAATTATTATTCTTAATTTTTCATAAAAAAGGTCTACTTATTTTCTATTCTTTTCTTTATTTTTAATCATTATCTACATATCTTGTTACACTATTTTTTCTTTTTTTTTTACGTCTTTTTCCTTGATGTGACTATACAACTACGGAGGATATTAGCCATGCAGTTAATAAAGGCAAAATAAATATTTTTCCAAAATAACGATAGATTAATAATAAAAATGAAAAAAATAATTACAAAGTAGCTAAAACACCAAATCAAATTACAAAATGGGATGGTTTTGAAAATTCCTTCTTTTTTATTTCCATCCAAACATTGCCTTGGAAAATTGTACGGAGTGAAGTTTGGCAGCATGGAAGGTGACATTAGCAAAACCTTATTTTAAAAAGGTTTATCTGCTTTGTGATTTCACGCCTAAAAGATGACCTGAATTGTTGGTGTAATTTATTGGTTAGGAATCAATCAGAATTAGGAATGCCTGAACACTGAATGGAGATTGAGCATGACGTGCTTGAAGCCATAGTCAACAATTGAACAGCCATATAGGGTAAAGCAAACGATGGCAAGCATCCAAACACCAACTGCCATCTAAATGATGGAACCGTGACACCAACCGTCCCTTTAACGTGTGCAACTGAATTTTTAGCGAACGAATCTATCCGTTTATCGTCGCCCTTACACGCAGCAAGCTCGTCGGACATGCCAAGTTAGTATGACGTAAAGCAGCCAACTATCAACAAAATTATAAACTCAATAAAGCTTTTTTGCTGACTGTTTAAAATAGCAATTTTATTACACTTATTGTAATTATTATACGAAAATATAATTGGGTTAAACTTACTCCTTTTAATTAATTTGACCTTAGAGAAGGAAGTCTTTTTTCCTTCCTTTTTCATCATCTTTTGATTGGTACGATATTTATCGACCCATACTTATCTCAACAATCTTATTTTTATATTATTGTTACATTTTTTTCTAATCATTATTCTCTTTTTCAAGGTAAAAGGTGAGTGTGTATGTGTGTGTGTTTATGTACAATAATTCAATTGATTTTTTTTTATGAAAACCTTAATTAGTAGAACCTTGGTGTTTTGGATTACCAAGGATGATTAAATGAAATTGAATCCAATTATGATATTTAGAAAACTCGTTTACCTAAGTTCTTAAGGGTTATTTTTTATAAAATATTTAAATAAATTATATATATGAGAACCGTTTCTATAGAACAATTCCACCCAAGTATATCTTCACTGTATTAACTGTATAATAAATCATTACATCTTTAAATGATCACATCACTTCTTTTATTTTTCTTTTCTTTATCATATGTTATCCTTTCTCCTCATTTTTTCCCTTTTTGTCCATTCTCAATCAACATTCATACACTACTATTGTATCTAGAACCATAAAAACATCACATCTCTTTTTTTTCCTACTTCTTCTCTTTCTTTTTCTTCCTCTTTGCCTACCTCTTTCCTCATCTTACCAATGATCATTGATCTCATTTCTTATTTGAATTAGGATATTCAGATATTGCATTGGCATATAATTTATTGTAATTTTCATTCAATCTTGTAAGTTAATAAGTTCTCATAAAAATTAAGAGTATTTGCTTTTAAACTATAATTGCACATATGTATGCTTTTAAAATATTAGTATTTATAAATGTATAAAATCTTCATTTATATCAATTTTGTTAGTGACTGTCGCAACAGATTAAAATAAACATTAATTTTTTTACCATAATTCCTAAATTACCCATTATGATGATCACAAATGAAATTGATATATGGTTAATTTTTTTAGCAAAATCATGAGTTTCTTTACCAATATTTTAAAATTGTTGGTATATCTATGATTATAAATAAATTGTACAGGTAAATACGCAAGTGTCCCTAAAAATTAATCAAGAAAAAAAAAATCGAATTTGAGGAGTCGAAATTTTGGGAACCAGCTCCAGAGGCCATGGCTTAAGTCTCAACTCACCAATTTTGCTGTCACGCTGCAGTGTAGGCCTTGATGGAACGCTTTGCATTAAAAATAGCATTATGCTATAATAGCTAAAAGAGCTAACCTCACGTCACATGCTTTTCTAGATCGCATCACCTGGAGCAGCTAATTGCTGATTACCAACAACAATCTGTATCCAACATTGCTTGCGAGAGACACTCCGGCCATGGAGGCAGCAGGAAGCTACATGTATGCCGAACGGGCAAAGGCAATGCTCTATCGATCATTGTCACTTGTGCGGACATCGGAGCCGCGAACCAGACCTACCATAATCTGCATCCTCTTTCGAATCCCGCCACTGTAACTTGCACGGAGCATACAACCAAGAAAAGCGCGAACATGATGAGCTGCTGCTGCCGCCCTCTTGTCAAGGCAGCCACGCTGCACAAATCAAGGGGACCACCCTCTGACCTCCGCACGTTAGAACCATCCAACAGGTGGCACAGCATTTAATAGACAGACAATCAGGACGTGGGTCCCATCCACTTTGCACGGATATTACGTGACACACGTGTGCTTACCTCAGCGAACTTGGGGAGACGGATGGGAGGGCAATTTGGACATCTTCCAGGATGAGCCCTGCATGGCACACGGGCGTTTCATCATCCCGCTACTCTGCCGCGTTATTCCACACTCTTATCTCGTTGACACGTGTTACAGTTGAACAGGCAGAATACGACTTTTCAGGTTGGTTGTCACCGCCTGCGTCCACAACGTTGTTGCTTCGGTTGTCATTTATGTCATTCATCAGATGTTTTTTTATCAAAGCGTGGGGGAGTTGAAAACATAACCGTTGAAACCGCGACACCCAACGGTAATATTTTCCAATTAAAATACATAATAGTTTTACTGTCGCAGACAACGGAAAAAAATAACAAAAAATTATCGCAGGGCATAACATATACATATTATAACTTCCGTATTTTTATTATCATATATTATTTTTGTAAAAATTATTATCTATCTTTTCATAAAAATCTACTCATTTTATCTTTATTTACTTTACTATGAATAAATTTTCTATAATTACCTATCTTTACATTAAATAGCGTATCTATTTTTCTTTATTTAATTGATAATTGACACCCTGTTAATATAATTTCCTTTACATTAGTATTTAAACTTTGAAAAGAGAAAGGAAAAATTGTAAGAAAGTAAATTTTGAATAATTATGTTAGCTATAATTTTATAAAGATAAAATTATAAAAAAATATAGCTGATGGTTTAAATTATAAGGAATAATAATAAAAAAAGAATTTTAGAGGATAATTGGCATAGCTGGATGCGACATTACATTAACAGAGAGGAGAAATGGCAAGGAAGTTTCTTAGTTTCCTGTTTTCCACAATCCGACCAACCATATTCTTATATCCGCCTATACAAAAATGCCTCATAACAACCTTACCGTGAGATTTTCTATTTTTTGATAACGCCATAGTTTAAGCGTTGAGCTTTGGAGTTATCTATATTCTAAATTTCAATTTTCTACGTGAGCCTGCAAAAATCTATAGATTAATGCCACATGCACACTTCAATTTGATTAGGAATGAAATTAGTAAACAATCTATCTAGAAAAAAAGGTATTAGAGAACTATAATACAGGTACCTAATATACGAAGCCACGTAGGATCTCAATATTAGCGGAACACCTGCTTCCCTACTCCTATGCAGTCTTGAAA
>JAYJMB010002744.1:0-14924 GCA_036873735.1 Pouteria campechiana
CCTTCAGTCCACAGAAAGAGAAATGGGAGGGGGTATTTATAGCTTTTGAGTTCACCTCCACCTTAAGGGGTATTTCAGAAATTAGTTTTGCCTCCACCTTCAGGGGTATTTTGGGAATTGGCTTTGCTTCAACCTTTATGGTTATTTTGTGTTGTCCTTGAGTGTTTAGTTTTAATAATTGATAAAACTTATTGATGATTTGAATTAAGTTAATGACATGTTGTTGAGATTTTTAAATTTAGAAGAAATTTTTAGAGGACACAGATAAGCTCAGAAGATCCAAAAGTCAAGTCTAAAGATACAAAAGCTAAGTTTGAAAGCTTTAAAGTAATATCAGAAGTTCTAGAATTGTGTCCAGAAGTTTCAGAGGGAATATTCTGAATTCAGAGGGAAGAAGAAGCTTTAAAAGAAAAAAAAAATTCAATGAGAAAGAAAAGTTTTAGAAGGAAGTAAAAGCTTCAAAGTTACTTTAGAAGATGTTTCAGATGGTGGACACAGGCTTCAAAGGTGAACTTTAAGTTTGAAGATCTCAAAAGTTAAGTTCAGAACATGTAAACCCATTAGAAGACTTGAAAGTTTTTGTATGGAAGATTCAAAATATATTTAGAGCAAGAATTTTATCCTTAAGAGGTCAGAAGGAACAATCGAAAATTAATTCAGAAACAAGGAAGTACTTTAAAGTATGCTTCAAATGATTAGCACAAGTTTTAGAAGGAAAAAAGTAGCCATTGGGGATGTCAATGTTCAGAAGGAACTTCAAAACTTGAGAGATTAACTTCAGATGATTTGAAGTGAATTATCAGAATGAAGTTCAAATCAAGCCAAAATTCAGAAAGTCTAAAAGAGAGTTTCAAAAGCTCTGAAATTAAATATATCAACGGTACTTGACAGACAATCGACCTTTAAAAGTTTTGAAGCACACTTATAAGGTAGAATATGTTGAGTGTATGAAATGTAATCTGAAATGAATGAAAAATTACCAAAAGTAATCATTAACGGCTAAATACTCTTGGAAGATTATAAGTAGAAGTTTAAATGAAGAAGGCATAGACTCTAAGTGGATTAAACATAAATCAATCACAAGATACTTAAGTCTCTAGAAGATGCAATCACTCTAACATGCTACCAACTTCAGAGAGCTAAAAGCTGCATCACTTACATCTCATAAGAGAATGAAAATATAGTGAGGTTTATTGTAAATCATTATTCTTGAATTTAAATTTGCGTACATTTAGGCCTAATTTTTATTTGTATAGGTTTTGCATTTGAAAGAGGGAGTTATTGGTAAGCTCTAAAAGTTAGATTATATGAGTTTGTTGATAAGCTTAAAGGAAAACCAATATTGTATGAGTTACTAGTGAACTTAAAAAAAACCCAATGTATATGAGTTTTTGGTTAGCCTGTGCAAATTTGCTTTGCCTCCACCTTCAAGGCTATTTTGGAAATTGTTTTTCCCTCCAGTTTTAGGGGTACTTTGGGACTTGGCTTCGTCTCCACCTTTAGAGGTATTTTGGGAAATGGCTTTGCCTCCACCTTTAGTAGTATTTTGGAACTTGACTCCACTTGTACCTTGTTTTGGTTGCACCATTAGACTATTCCAACTGTTTTAATTGAAATATTTTTTATAGATATGGATTGCCAACTCACCTATTAATTGCATGCACATCTAGTAGGTACCATGCGATTAATTTGAGTAACACATGAGGAGTTTGATTAGGACCTAGACTGCGCTCATATGTGTGCATTCACTCCCTTGCACGCCTCATGTAATTTCCAAACCCGCATATATCATTATTTCATCTTTAGTGGTCATGGGAGCCAGACACATTATTGTACCTCCCATATTTCATCATCATTATATTATGCTGGCAAGCCTTTCCATTATCATGTTGTTGGAAAACAACGAAAGTGCATCTGACCATTACGTGTTGGAGATCAGCGGACTTATCTCCTTTCTCATGATTTTCCATCAAGCAATCTTTTTAATTGCAGGGTTTGGAGGTTGAATGCTTGGTCACTTTGGGTTGCGAGGGGAGTAGTAGTTTCGAACCGCCAATCTGCATCACTCTGTCGTGGATTATTCCAAGCCCAACAGCATCGAAGTATTTCTGATAATTTTATCTTTTTTTATTATTCTTGATTTTTCCTCTTATTATCTCATATGTATTGTTATTATTCACTCTATGGGAGAAATGATTCTTATGAAGGCCAGATCATTTACATTTTTCGTTATCTAAATACACCTTGGTGGTTTTTAAGATCAAAACATTCTCAAGCATGGTTGACATCTCCATTGTTCGATGGTCCAATCTCGACCTTAATTTTCTTTTTCTTCTTGTCATCATGATTGCGTAATAGCTTGTCCATTTAATCTATTGACAGATCTTAGATTACTGATCCAGTTAATTCTCTACAAAGTAATAATGATAGCTATTCACGCCCAAGAGGAACGGAAAGATGACTCCAAAACTATCGATGTAGATTGACACACAAAAGAACGCACGGCTCAGTTTACTGCTGGATCTTACATCACTGTACTGCAAATTCAAAAAAGAAATAATAATAATAATAATAAAAAGAAATTATTCAAAAATATATAAATAAAATAGCGCCGTTGCCGGGGATCGAACCCGGGTCACCCGCGTGACAGGCGGGAATACTCACCACTATACTACAACGACGGATGTTGTTTCTGCTACATTTTAATATAATCTATAGTTTAACTAAAATCCCAAACAACTTATATTGCAAATGGTTAATAAATTTATTTGTGAAACCAAACCTTCCTGTCGTGCCTAAAAATTAAATGAAATAAACCACAGAAAGAAAGGCCTGCATTTTTTCTACCTAAGTTGGGATAATCTATCAGCTCTTTCGCCTAATCTTGCCCCTAACCATATCATTTTTGCCTTATTTTGGCTAGCCTAGTTGTGGTTGTCCTGAGAGTTCATGAATATATAAATCAGTGCTTGCATGTAACAGCACAACCCTGAATTACCATAAACCAATTTGGCTCATTCAATCATCATATCAAAATCCATTCTCAGAGTCGTAGAAGAACATATATTGAAAGAAATGCTCTCAATGCTCCCAATTTAAACTGGAACCAAGCTCCCAGAAAGACCTTCATCCTATATATAATCAAACCAATCATCTAATCCTCCAGACAATTCCTCTAAGTGACCACCCAAAATCCAAGCTTTCTCGGCTGAAAAGACAACACAAGAAAATATCTCAACATTTAGCAGAGACACTCAAACCCCTCAAGACTCAGCTAACATCAACAGAAAAATGATCAAAGCTCGAGAGAAACTTCAAATTAGGCCTGATTTTTGGTTCTTTCTAACCTTGGTTGTAACACGATTTGCATTTTGAAGATGAAATTCAACTGACAAGAATGATTGATGAGCTTTCTGTCTCGCCCACGAAATCTCAGCTCATTCATAATGATCAACATTATTTGGAATTTTAGAGGACTTCACAGATCCCCAATACAACATGAGGCGAAAAACCTCATTTTAAAATCTCTTTTTGTTTCTCTTTCTAAAACCCATGTTAGACCAGCTAATATTGATTGTCCTATGAAATATAGTAATTCTAGAAACTAGAGTTACTTTGCAAATACTGATGGGAACATGAAAGCCCACACCATAATGACTAAAAGCCTTACAGTTGATATGGAATGTCTGGAAATCACTTGATCAAATGATGCATCAAAAAGTTCTTTTTTTTTTGCTACTAGTAAGGAATCCTTCTTTACTTGAATTCTTTCTAATCAGTTGTTCCTGGAAAGTTTCTCCACCGCTTCTGCTGTGTTACTCAAGCCTTTTAGATCATTGTCCTATGATGCTTACGCTTGCAAATCAAGAATTTACAGTCAAACTCCAATGAACAAAATAGATTTCTAACACGATTGCTCAAACCTGGAGTCAGTACGTCCATGGTACTACCATGTTTCATGTTGTTTCAAACTTAGAAATCTCAAAAATAGTATCGGGGACTGGTAAAATACATTACCAGTCTGGCGTACCAAATCAATTGGGCAAGAGCCAAGTTAAAATGATCCAAGAGATGATCATAACATTGCCTTTCAACTCTCATTCCAACAGGCTCTTACACCTGGGCAGCAACTATTACTTGGCCAAGATATTTCCTTTCAAGAAATTGAATACTCTGTGTAAAGACCCAGGCCCAAACAGACATCACAACCTCTCCTTTAAAACCAGTTGCCTCTTATTGGCTATTTAATTTTTCTTCTCACATAAATCTCTTAAACAACACAATCACCCTTCATTTGCCCTAGAATAGATCAAGCATTGGCTCCCAATGATTGAAGATTTATATCTCTTAATAATGAGTCCCATAAAATCATTACTAAAACTCTTGCTTTTAGGCTAAAAAGCATCATGAATCATTTTCTGATTCCCAACCAATTAGTCTGCTATCATGAAGTGCAGAGATATGTCATCTAACATTCTTCTTACTCATGATTTTATCATAGTTCTTTATCTAAGCTCAGGTTTCCTCTTAATTTCATCAATTGGATCATGCCACGCAAATCACTTTCTCTTTCTCTCCATTACTTTATACTTCCCTTTGGCTTTTTTAAGAGTAATAGAGGCATCTATCAAGGAGCCTTTTCTGTACACCTCCTTCATTAACAGCTTCCCAACGAATGCCAGCACCACTACTGCCGACTCTTTACTGATGATCTTTTGATTATTTTCTCAAATTGACTTGCATAATGCTATCCATTTTGAATTCTAAGACTCGAGAAGAAGCTGAGAAAATTGGTCCTGCCGAAGAGCACCAGTGATAAGACCAACGAAAGACATGATCCCACATTGGAGAGTGAGAGAAGGAGAGAGGGAGAGGGAGAGACTAGAAAAGGAGAGTCGAAGGATAGGAAGATTTATCTTTGCGCTTGGGGCAATGACGCAGCTAGTGAGGTTATAACTGAGGCGCGTCAATTGCTGGTTGAAAACTATTTCCAAACCCCCTCTTTGGCCTGGGTTCAGCCCTGCGCCATCGAGAATTTCTGGAAGGGCCCCCTCTAACCCAGGGTAAGGCCCTACAATTCCCAACTCAAGTCGCCTTTTTTAGTCGAAGTAGTTCATTGGCTCTGTGGTTTATCTACCAAGATGATAATAATTAATTTCTCTGCTGGGTTAATTAGGATTTTGGAAATTAATTGCTCTTTCGAGTTACAATTTCTTTTTTCTACTGGACGCTTCTCGGATTTATTTCATGAAGATTTCATTGTTGCTTGATGCATTCAAGGAAACAGATATAAAGTGATGCCATACACAGGTGAGCAGCAGGACACAGGAATTAGAAAAAAAGGTTATACGCCGCTGCCGGGGATCGAACCCGGGTCACCCGCGTGACAGGCGGGAATACTCACCACTATACTACAACGACAGATGACCCTGTAGCTCTCAAAGAACTTATTAATACCATTTTATGTTCATGAAAATATACAATAATGCCTCAATTAGTAAATAATAATCATAGGTTCTAGGTTTTATTAACCATTCCTATCTTGAGCAGGTGGGGGCAGCTAGCAGGATCACCAAGGTAGTCATGTTCATTTTTCCGATCACTGAACTGCCAATCAATCGTTCCACCTGCGGCAGGAATCTTTGGTTGGCTGAATTCACTCATGGAGGGCAATCAATTCCCTCTGTCGCTCTCCTAGGTGCTGGAGGTGGGCATCTGCTCTGTTTTTACATTCTCATGCTGCAACAAATGTTCAGATATTTTCCATTTGTTGCTTTAGGAATAGGAAGGCTTTAGCTGATTTGGATCACTACATATGTTGGTACGAATCTTGGTTGGAAAGAAATCAAAATAGAAAATAAATCTTGGGGAATCGCCCAACCCACAGTCAGCTTAGGCTCCCGTTTGGCTCAAAATGCAGCTGATGGAGTCAAAAGATCTTTTCATGTCAAAGAGGAAATGAGCCCAATAAACCTTTTGGACTGAATTGAAGCTAGCGAGCTCTCCTGAATAGGCAGGCCCTATTAAGCAGTGTTTTGTTTTATCCCACAAAGTGATATTAATGAAATTCGGTTCCTTTCCTCCTAAATGTAATCAATTCCAAAATACTTAGTTTCACAAATACATTCATAATCACACCTTATACCAATAAACACACTGCAGGAATCATATTATTTAGGCGAATTTCATCAAATAACTCAACTATTTGAATAATTGGGCCCATTTGGAAATTGAAAGATCAGCAAAATCATCTCCTTGGGAAATATCATTCAAATGTTTGAAACTTAAAAGATCTTGTTACGGTAAAATCTCAAATGGTAACTAAAAAATTTCATAATTGTTTTAAACTTATGACTCGTGTTTTTTTTCTTTTCATTTTGAGACATTTTTTATGTAAATCTTTGTATCACCACGTGCTTTATTTTAGCTGTGGGCTAGAAAATTGATTTTTCATGGTCCGCAAATTTTTGCAGCAGCAGCAGATCCAATAGTGTATTTGGCCAGTTGAATAATGTCACTGACGTGCTGCAGACACGGCCATGTCAGTGACATCACCAACCGAGCAGAAGTAATTGCAGCTTGTTGTCTTGTGATATTGAATCTGCGGTTTCTGGAATGCAGCATTCACAAGTGACAAATGGTTAAAAATGTGAGAATTCCCAAAACGAGGGGAGCTTTCATCTGTTAGTTTTCTAGGATTTGGAAACAGTGATACATGCAGTGCTCCACGGGCCAAGTCATGATGGCTGTCTACAAGTGAAAAGAAAGAGACTGATGGTAATAGAAGGGAAAGCCACCATGTCTCCAAGTAATCTTTTCTTAACCATCAAGAAAAAACCGTCAAAATAAAGCTTCATCATGATACATGGTTGCACAATAAACTATGAAATGCGTTCGCCAAACACTGGCCAGAGTAAACCCAAGCAGGCGCGAATGTTGCAAAGGTGGAATATTGTAATAGTAAAAAGTTAGAAGCATATTTTTGGTAGTAATTGTAAAAGTGCAAAAAGTAAGAAGGTAGCTAAAGGCCTCAAACTACAATGGATCACTACTATTTTACGAAAACTTGATGTATAAGCTCCTAATAATTTAATGCAATTGGTTGCAGAGAGTTATGCCATGCAACATTTTTATTTTTATTCAAAATAATCTTTTTATTAGATCTAAACCACTTATAATATTAGTTAATATATATATATATACTAAAAATTATGTTGAATGAAAATTCATCTGTGCTCAAATAATAAAATCATGTAGCAGTAAATATAAAGGCGTTAAAATTTTTAATAGTTAATGGGACACGCAAGAACGCAATTCATCGTTTATATCTTCCAAAGTCTCGTATCTATCTAGATAAATGATTTCATAAAATTTTATTAAATTTTAATAAATATATAAATAAATTTATATAATATTATATTATATATATAATTCTATACTTTTTCATAGCTTGTTGAATGATCCATGAAAACAATTTTAAATATTCTTGTTAAAATGATAGTGTCAAACATAATAGACGAATTGGACCTTGTCCAATCTTTAAGGTAAACCACAAAATAAAATCATTGCATAGAATCCATTATATTTAATGCTTATCCTATATGTATATATATATATATATATATACATATACATATATATATATATATGTGTGCATGTGTATAGATATATACAAACACATGTATGTATGTATATGTGTGTATATATATATATATATATATAAGAAATAATTTTCATAGATACTAAAATAATTAGTATGAGCTAATTAAAAAAATTCAGTCTTTAATTATAAGTCACAATCCTAAAGCCCCATTTGGGAATTAAAAAAAAAGGATGAAAAAGTTTTCTACTCTTTTTAGTCTTTTTTTCTCCACTCATTGTAATACAATTTAATATTCTAATAACTAGCAATCCTAACTTGTTTTAGTATTATCTATTTAAATCATTATTCTCCATCTTTCAATACAAAAAAAAGTATTTTATATTTATTTTATTTTTAATCTTAACCTTGTGTCACGTCACATTATTTTTTCTATTTTTTCTTCACTTTTCCACATTCTTTTTTTTCCCCCACGTTTCTCCATCCTCAAATGACCTTTAGTCCCTAATTATAAACTACGAGAGGATATGCACCTAAACAATGTGAAATTCTCACAACAGATCGCGACTGTTGGACTTTCCCACACACTGGCGTTGTATTTAGGCCAATTTCTGGGTCCAAGCTGTGAAACATGTGGCCAGAACATTAAATACTCTCACAGAAAAGTCTGAAACAATCTCCAAGAGTCCAACAAGGTGGTGATACACATGCACTGATAGCACTGAAGTCTGCTGATTCAAAGGTGCTGGCAGCCTGATAAGATGGACTAACCTACTTTTGACCGTCCCTCCCCATTTACACGGAAAAATAGCTAAAGTGTCATTGCCATCATAGCGCATATATAAACATGCCATGAGAGAGAGAGAGAGAGAGAGAGAGAGAGAGAGAGAGAGAGAGAGAATAGCCTCTAACCCATCATTAAGACTTGAATTTTTTTTTTTTCATTTTGCTTCCTTTTTTTCTCGTTTTTTCATTTTTCAAATACAACTCAAAGCCAAAGCTCTCTCTCTCTCTCTCTCTCTAATTCACACTTTGTACGTCCAATATAAATGAGTGAATTACAACTATATATATTTGTATATCTCCTTTCCATCACCGCATACATGGAATCAATTAAGGATTTCTAATTCAAGACTAAAGGAATCAGTCATCAATGCCATCAATCTTGTTCATTTCCATGCCAATCCGGTCTTCCTAAGCTGATCTCCAGGCTGGGGCTTTTATATTCTATAGGGAATGCTTGCGAACCGTTTGATTGGGTGGAATCACTTTCCTGTTACAATAACAATAAAACAGCTCAATCATCTTATGCTAAGCGCACTTTAATACAGCTGCATATAAATATATGTTGAACTAAAGTTATATGTTCATCATTTGTCATCGTTATCTTAGCTTTATTCAAGGCAAAAATAGGTCCAAGTACATAAATCATGTCATACCATTCAATTCTATTATGGATCTTTTTTTTTTTTTTAATATTGATCTTCAAAGTTTTTATTATCCATTCCATCATATGTTTTAGCTTACCATTCCCTTTTCTAAATTCTTTCCTAATTGGTGTAGTTCTACGGTTTCAACGTCATCACTTAGATACCCAATAGTCTTAGGTACCCAATAATTGACACATAACAAAAAAAAAAAAAAAGAAAAGAAAAATACATGACTAACTGACTGAATTAAATGACTTGAATATATAAGATTTTTCTATCTTATTATGTACTGGTATTGTCCTGAATTTCCTAAGATGCATTCATCTCATATGAATAATAGATTTGTTAATATTTTATGGACCATTTGGTCTGCAAGGTAGCGACAACTAGAAACTGGGCAAAAGAAATATTAGCAGTACCTCAAACGTGAGTCCGGATCTCGATACTGGGGAGAAGCCTGAAGGTCTTGGCCCTTCCATGTCACTGAAGTTAGGCTGTAGCGAACCTCCCCTGCTACTGAAAATTTTTCACGTAAAAATGATGCCAAAACATGCTCGCATCTGTGTGCGAAATTAAAGCACAGCACAGATACAATCCACATGAATTGATCTATCCAAGCCATCCATCAGGTGATTGAAATGCTCAATCGTGGATTCTCAATCATTCGAGACAGGTTGGCCACGGTGGAAGAAATAGGAGGATGAACGGTTAGATGTTTTTAGTTGATTTCTACAACGTACACCACCTGATGGATAGATAGGCTATACTCTAAAAGATACTACATATGAGCACTCCAACGTACTAATATGGCTAGCCAAATGCTACATGATAGAGTATCAATATTTATATTAATAAATCACTCAGAGGTATGAAAGGCATGATCAACGGCCACACATGGCAATGTTTGAATGCATAAAAGGATATTAGCAGAAAGCTCAAAATCATTTTTTCAGAGATCTTTTCATTCTGAGATAAGCATGACAAGAGGTGGAGGCTCCTGGAATCCTTAGATGATGGTTAGCAAAAGAAAAAGAACAAACAACTCCTTTTGTCAAAGGTTAATCCCAACTCATGAAAACAACGGATATGAAATATACCAAACAAACTATAAACGCTAAGATGGATTCAGGGAATATTAATGTCTTGGAATTGCTTACTCATTGCCTTACAATTATCACAAAATCACATAGAAAACTTTAGAAAACCGAAGCTGGAAGTTGCTTCTCTCCAAACATGGGTAGACCTTGGCAAATTCGAAGCTAAACATTTCATTCACTCTCAAAGGGTAAAACGAGAGAGAGAGAGAGAGAGAGAGAGAGAGAGAGAGAGAGAGAGAGAGAGAGAGAGAGAGAGAGAGAGAGTCAACATTCATGATACATATGGTTGTAACGATCTAAAAGAGCTGCATAGGGTATCCTAATGATAAAACAATAGGATTTCCTTACTGATAGTGAAGCTGAAATGCGTGGGCCTACTACTAAGCCTATGGGAAAATAGTTAACTGATTGCTTTCACCTAATGGCTGAGATTCGACAACCTTGCATCTGTCGCTTCCCCAACTAACCAGGCATGGTAAGTTTTGGGGTTTGGAAGTTGCAACTGAATAAGGTAAGATCCAGCAATAATTGTACGTCATCTAGAAAAAAAATTTCAATCTTGTCCTTAGCAAATGCAAAAGATTTATTTGAACTTTCAAAAGCATTATGAAATATTGCTTGGAAATTCTTTCAAGCCAATCCGATGGTCGAACGGCTTTTAAGATCATCTACATAATGGGGCCCACGGGAGGCAGGTGCTAGTTGTCCCCTTTCCTGCAAATAGGGGTAAAAAAACCCTTACCTGATCAATTGAAATTGCTGATTCAAACAAGGAGCTAAAGACAAGAGAAAGACACAGTGGTGATAAAGCAAAAACTGTTTCCTGATTTGTGGCAGGTGGACTTTGGATGAACTAGTCTCGGGATCCTATCTTGTCAACCTGAATTGAATGATTCTATATCTACATGAAATCTTTGTGCCATTAAATGGATTGCAGAATCCTTGCAACCCTGAAAAGGATAACCTTCCCTGATAGAAATTGATAGAACATCTGGAAAGGATAACCTTCCATGGTAGAAATTGATAGAACACTGAAAAGGACGGCCATGCTAGAAATCGATAGAACACTGAAAAGAACAGCCTTTCATGCTAGAAATTGAAGGATAGAGCTAGATTTTCAATGGTGGCCCCTCGAAAATAACTTCAGGCGGTGGGATTTCCATCTTAATTAATCCTTTGCTCGCTTGGGATATGTACTGGCCAATCTCCACGAAACATTACAGTGCCAAAATAGAGACTTTGATTTCTGGTGCTTCCACTACCATAAAAACTAGACATCTGTGTATGATTAACATGTGTTGAGACATGAAGATCCTTCCATATATCATTCTCTACCTGGTGATCACAGCCACTAATTTTAGCAGAAAAATTGCAACGGAAATGCCATGATCTTGAATGTATTAGTGAGGAATGAATTAATGTCTAGATTTTAGAATCGTTTGTCAAGCCACTGATTATAGTAGCTGCACAGTTGGCTAATTTCTTAGCTAGATATTGTTTTCTTGTTTAGACCTTTGTACTTAAGGAAAACTACACAGATTCCGCCTGTCAAGTATCATAGTCTACGAAATAGAGTTACAAGGGATTCTCGTCTACATTCCAAGACTGCAATTTCCTCCTACATTTTTGAGGGAACACTAGAATCTCTTTATTCAGAATTAAGTAATTAATTCCTTCCATGGAGATGAAATAAAAGCAGTTACAGCAAAGAAAAGTCAAATTCTAAATGCCATAAATATGGACTTGAAAACAGGCCATGTACCATATAGATGTGATAAACAGATAAAACGTGTCGGCTCAAAACAAGGAGATGATTTAGGAAAACGAATCCTGCTGAAAAGTAAGGTTTAATTAACAGAAAAAAGTCCAACTTGAAGGCTTGAAAGTCAAGGATGGGAGTGGCCAAAGAACTTAGAATGGGAACAATTCAGGCTAAATACATGAATGTCAGATTTAAATCCAGCCTAAAAGCATTAAAGTCGGAAAACAGGTTCTGACAGTAAGCCTTCTGAGGTTAGAAAAAGAACAACAAGGTTAGCCAAAAGAAGTAGAGGAATGTACCCCTAAGGAGGCTATGCCCTTGGTAAGGCTACAAGCAAAGGTCATAATCCACAATCTCAACTATACACATGGAATGTTAACGGGATATATAGTGAATAGCTTGGGCAGTGGTAATATGATGTTGCAAGAGATGACTAAATATTACCTATTTCTCGTTAGCTACCATTACATTAGTTTCCTGGAATGACAAGAAGGAGAAACAGTTATTTAACAGGAAAAATGGTAAAAGTGTTCTTCCCACCTTTAATGTGACATGAAATCTGCTAATAAGATAGGTAACCAAGTTGTCATGTTTTTAAGGGTTATTATTCAATGTATCCAGGTCCACTATGTATTCTTCTTAGTTAAAATTTTGGTAAGATCCAAATCAATCAATGTACATAATTAGGATATTTAAAATTATTTCAATCAAAATTCATGCAAAGTGGCTTTTAGATAACTTTTCAAGTTTGTATTCACAGTGACCTACCTAAACTTTTATTAAATGTGATGATTTTTGGGATAATAAAAATTTATATGAGAATAAGTCGGATGATTAATTTGGATCTTACCAAAGATATCATATTTTATAAAAACAGAGAAGGGTAAATGGTATAGATCATCTAGACTACCCATTTATATCATATCAGGTTGGTCCCATCTATAGCAACAAAACACCACAACATCACTGTTATGTCCCACAAAATGGATGACCTAGATTTAAGAACCCATCTCCCGCGGTAAAGTAAGATATTTTAGGTAGAAATACACCTACTGGGTGTGGCGGGTTCTGCCATTTAATGTCGCGAAGTGTAAACACGGGATAAATACGAAAAGATTGAGTAGGCTTTAGGTGTTTCTTGCATGCAATCGTGGTCCAAAAAACACCACGTTTTTAACATCCTGGCCACTTAGAGGCATCCAAAAGAAAGAAAAAAAAATGCAGCTGCCATGAGATATGGGGCAATTTCCTAGACATACAGCTGTTTAAAGAAATTTTGGATCATTGACAAATCAAGGGCAGACTGCATAAAATACATGGTTGGATTATTATATACATGTGCCACAAGTGTGTTAAATGAATCAGGAGTCACGAGAAATGATGTGCCTAGAACGACCTTTGCATCATTAATTGTTTCAGTAAAGGCAATTGATACCTGCAACCACTACTTCAAGTAATAACAATTTTATAATTTCGTTCATGAGGTAGTACAGCTTTGGCCTATATAGTATTCCCAGTAGTAGAAAAAGTAGAAATGGAGAAAGTTCGATGCTCCAGCAGTGTATGGAGAATACGGCACACCTCATAATTAAAGGAGCAGCCAATGAACTGTCGAAATATCTTATGTTAGAAGCATACTAAATTCTCTAAAGTTTGAGAAAACCCAAATTTTTATTGTTGCAAAACAAGAATCAAAGATTCAACGTATTGGGATTGAATAACCAATCTAATTTGTTAATATCACTAAGCATGAGAAGCTCTGCAATTTAGTCAGATCTTTCAAGTTATCCTATGCGCTAGAAACGCCTGAGTATTAAGGTTCATGAGGCTTCTGAGTACCAAAAACTCCCCTCGAAAAACTGGAGCACCCAAGTCAACGTCCTATTTTGGATTATCTGATATAAAATAGGTGATCAGAAAAATGAGAACCTAATGATAATAATAATCATAAAGAGGATCTATGGTTATTAGTATACGTATGCATCTACGCAGGCCTAGATTGAAGCAATCGACCCTACTATATTTTGGGTACATGCAAGAAGATCAGAACCATCCATCAACTGGATATTACAGATGAGGGCATACAGCCGAATTCAGATTGATCAACCCATCGAGAATGAGATAGAATGATGAAATCAAATGGACGGTGTGATATTAGGTATTAGCGTTGGATGCTTGCTAGAAGCACTGGCATGGAAAAGGGACCAGAGTCTTGTCTCTTTCGTCACTGCGGGGTTTCGTTTTATTTTAGTTTTCTGGTGTTGCCTTTAGCCATTGATACTAATTAGCTCATCTCCATTGAATGTTTGGAAAACAAACGAAAAAGCAAAAGCTGCCACAGAAACCCTTTTAATCTTCAGAAATGGAGACGTGCGTGTATCCCCAATAAGGTACAAAGCTATCCCCATGCAAAATAAATAAAGAAAGGAATAGTTCATGAGATAATTATAAAATAAGAAAATAGAAAGGCAAAAGGCACATTATTGCTAGCATGCAGCATGTGCTGTACGACACAAACACAAAGATGTGTATGAACGTATTGAAAATGATAAATCACATCCATGCTCCTAAGTATTCGCCCTCCAAGTTTAAAAATTGCAAGTCTATGCTTAAATTACTAGTGCATAAATGCTTCCAACATCCAAGAGTTTCTTTGACAGAGGGCGTTGGAAGTAATCCCAATTTTTAGAAAAAAAATAAAATTGTTCTTGCATTAAATTGTATACATGCCCCAAACTTTGAATATATTGCATATTTGTCCTTCTAAATTTAAAAATATCAAGCATATCTCTAATATTTTGGTTAGCTTGAGTGTTCATCGTTGGTCTCAGTTGGGTGGACTATAGTGACATGGGACGTTAGAACATGTACTTTTCTTTCAGGAAAGACAAGATTGCCCTACCATGTGGTGAAAAGTGGTTTCTGTCCTTGTTTTACGGAAGTCTCTTCTTTCTCAAAGTGTATCCTCCAACTAATGTCTCCACTCTTAATGACAAGTCTTGTTTTTTTTTTTTTTTTGGGGGGGGGGGGGGGGG
>JAYJMB010002745.1:0-14923 GCA_036873735.1 Pouteria campechiana
CTAATTACTCCTCGTGGGATCGATCCTTACTCACACTACTACAGAAAATTAGATTGGAGCAAGGTTCTAAATTTGGGTGCCCACGACAGCACCACCATGATGCCTTTTGTTTCAAATACAATGTACAACTCTTGAGATAGCTATAGTATTTTCACTCTAACACTCTCATATGATATCTAATTTATATGATTCCTAAAGAATTATAAACATAATTTAAAGGGACATAATTTTTATGTTGAACACCTTTTCTAAATCACCCAACTTCTATGTCAAAAATTGGATATAAGTAGCACCATTTTATGTAGAAACTGATTTCCTCACCTCAAATCATCACTATAATCACACAAAAGAAAATTTACCTCCATTTTCAACACCTCAGGTGTTACAATTAAGCAAGGAAATTGATGTTTGGATGTGGGGTTTTAGAAGGAGGAATGAGGTGCTTGGAGTCAGGGAGAGACGAGAGGGGAAGGTTGCTTACATTTTAGAAAAAATGAAGGCATGAAGAGTCTTTAGCCTTATGTAGCCTAGCACCACAGCTTCAAAAACCACCGTCAAAATTGTTGAACACCCCCTCTTTTCTTGGCACCACAGCACCACTTTCTAGTGTTGTGGTACCAAAACCTTCTGCCTAAATTTTCCTGAAGCTTCCATCTTTGCCTAGAGTCGTAGCTCCACTTTCTAGCATTGTGACACCACTTGCTGCTGCCCTTTATAGTCAATTGAGCCATTCCTTTGTGAATTTAGCATACTCATTGCTCCATTAGACTTCAATTGAAGTGTTGATTCTTGCCAACCATTGAATAACAAGTTATATGATGAGACAAACTAATGAAAGGATGCATGATGAAACTTGAAGTTGACACTTAGACTAATGCAACTAGTATGAATTGGATGAACTAGACAAGAATAAGCAATCAATAACTAACTAATTCTAAAAAAACAAAATAAAAGAGAAAGAGTTCAAAAGCTTGGGTTGCCTCCCAAGAAGTGCTTTGTCTGTCTTTCTCATTCTTCAGCATTGAAGTGGATGATGTCTCCACGTGTGCTTTCATGCTCATAATATTGCTTGATTCGTTGTCCATTCACTTAAAATGTTCTGCCATCTTGAGTTTTAATTCCACTACTCCATGAGAAAACACTTTATTCACAATGAATGGTTTAGACCATCTTGTTTTCAGGTTTTTGAGGAACAATTTCAGTTGAGAATTGAAGAGTAAAATTTGTTGACCTAGTCTAGATTCTCTTTGCAAAATGAGCTTGTCATGCGACTTCTTAGTTTCATCCTTGTAAATCCTTGCACTCTCATAAGCTTCATTCTAAAACTCTTCTAACTCATTAAGCTAGAGCATTCTCTGCTTTCCTGATGCTTCAAAATTCAAAGTTAACTTCTTCACAACCCAATATGCCTTGGGTTCAAGTTCAACACCAAGGTGACATGCCAACAGTATGGTGACATACCAATTGGTGTTTTGAATGCTTTTCTGTTAGCCCATAATGCATCATCAAGTTTCCTAGACCAGTGGTTTCGATTAAAGCCCACTATTTTCTCCAAAATCTATTTAATCTCCCTGTTTGACACCTCAGTTTGTCCATTGGCTTGTGGGTAATATGTCAATGCAACCTTGTGCTTCACACCATATCTTGCAAGAAGGTTATTGACAAGGTTATTGCAAAAATGTAAACCTTCATCATTAACAATGGCTCGTGGTGTACCAAATCTTATGAAAATGTTTTTGTGCAAAAAATCCAATACCACTTTGGAGTCATTGATTGCTGTGGCGATTACTTCCACCCACTTGGAAACATAACAAATTGCTAATAGGATATAAGACTGGCCAAATGAAATAGGGAAAGGACCCATGAAGTCTATCCCCCAAACATAAAAAAAATTCACTTTTAGGATTTTAGTTAATGGTAACTCATGATGTCTTGAGATCATGCTAGTGCGTTGACAAAGCTCACAAGTTTTCATGAATTTACAACTATCTTTAAAGAGGGTTGACCAATAAAAACCAGATTGTAGGACTTTTGTAGTAGTTTTTGTGGCACCATGAGGACCACCATATGGGGATGAATGGCATTGTTGCAGAATTTCATAAATTTCTTCATATGGGATAGATCTTCTAATGATTTGGTCTGCACATCTTTTGAATATAATGGATCATCCCATAAATAGGCCCTCACACATGTTGAAATTTCTTCTTTTGTTGCCCTGATAGATCTGGAGGTAAAGTTCCACAGACTATATAATTAATAAAATCAGCAAATGAAGAAAATTTTCCATTCAAAATAAATAGTTATTCATCTAGAAATTTCTCTTGAATTGCTTTCTCCTCTCCTGGATGCTCTGACCTGGACAAGTGGTCACCACAATATCACTTCCTTTCTTGCCCTAAATTTCCACATCAAAATCTTGCAATAGCAAAATCTGCCAAATCAACCAAGGGTTGGCATGTTTCTTTGCAAACAAATATCGAATGGCTATATGATCAGTTTACACTCTGACTTTAGACCCAATGATATATGATTGAAATTTTTTCAATGCAAACACCATCGCCAGTAATTCCTTCTCAATTGTAGTGTAATTTTTCCGTGCGTCATCTAGTGTGAGGCTTGCATAGTAGATGGCCATGAAGATCTTATTATGTTTCTGTCCAAGTACTAATCCCAATGCCATGCCACTTGCATCCCACATCACTTCAAATGGAAGGTTTCAATCAAGCATATTAGTATTGGAGTAGAAATTAGCTTTTCCTTCAACATATTGAATGCCTGCGAATAGTTTTCATCAAAATCAAAAGGGGAATCCTTTTCAAGGAGATTACATTAAGGTTTAGCAATTTTTGAAAAATAATTAATTAATCTCCTATAAAATCCTGCATGGCCTTAGAAACTATGAACTCCCTTTGTGGTAGTTGGAGGTGGAAGTTGCTCAATTACTGCAATGTTTGCTTGGTGTACTTCTAATCTAGATGATGACACCTTATGCCCTAGCACAATTCCTTCCCTAACCATAAAATTACACTTTTTCCAATTTAGAACAAGGTTAGTTTCTTCACATGTCTGCAAGACAAGGGACAAGTTATGTAGGCATTAATTAAAAGTAGAGCCAAAAACTAAAAAATATCCACAAACACTTCCATAATATTCTCCATCATATCATGACAAATTGCCATCATACAGTGTTGAAAAGTGGCAGGGGCATTACATAAACTGAAAGGCATTCTCTTGCATTCATAAAGGTACAAAAAGGATAGGTAAAAGTTGTTGTCTCTTGGTCCTTTGGTGCAATCACAATCTGATTGTAACCAGAATATCCATCAAGCAGCAATAATCATAGCCTACCAAATGATCTAACATTTGATCAATAAAAGGCAATGGAAAATGAACCTTTTGAGTGGCTTTATTCATTTTTTTTGTAATCAATGCAAACCCACCACCCTATCATTATTCTAGTAGGGATTAATTCATTATTTTCCTTCTTAATCACAGTCATCCCACTTTTCTTTGGCACACACTGAACTAAACTTACCCATTCACTATCAAAGATAACATAAATAATACCTACTTTGAGTAGTTTTAAAAACTCAACACATACTACCTCCTTTATAGTAAGGTTGAGTCTTCTTTGATGCTCTATAGATGGTTTGTAGGAGTCTTCCATTAGAATCTTGTGCAAGTAGATTGCTGGACTTATTCCTTTTATATCCTCGATTAACCATGCAATGACTAATTTGTATTCCCTCAACACCCAAGTAGTTTCTCTTCTTCTAAACCTATCAAAGAAGAAGAAATAATCACTTGAAAGGATGAATCATTATCGAAAAATGCACACCTGAGGTGATATGGCAGTTGCTTTTGTTCCAATGCAGCTTTTACTTCCTCTATGGCTGGTTCTTCTTCCAAAACTTCCACTTCATTGTTGATTTCTCTTTTGATGCCATGTCCAAAGACAATTCCTGTTCTCTAACCTCCCCAGAACCTGTCATATCCTAGCTAACAGAATTTGCTATGCAATTTTCTAGCGGATCTTGAATGCTTTCATCAGTAAAAACGCTTGTTACACAATCATTTAAAATTACAATTCTATTACAAGTATTCTTCTCAACTAGAAAGTTCATGGCATGGTAAATATTTAACTTTACCTCTTCTACATTGATTGTTAAAGTTAACTCACCTTGTTGAACATCAATTAGGGCTCTTCCAATTGCCAAAAATGGTCTCCCAAGAATCAAAGGTACTTCATGATCCTCTTTCATGTCCAACACTACAAAGTCAATTGGAAAGATGAATTTATCTACCTTCACCAACACATCTTCTATGATTACCCATGGATAAGTCAGAGACCTATCTATCAATTGCAATGTAATGGTAGTTGGTTTCACCTCTCAAAATCTTCAAGCTTTCTCTTCTTGGACATGACTTCCTTCATGAACTTGGTATAGTTGGGCATCTACTCCAAAGCCTCTGCAATAGGAATATTAAAGTGAATATTATTAAAAATCTCCAAGAATTTGTTCATCAATTTTCTTCTTTTGAAATCTTTGAGAAAAAGGAAGTGGGGGTTTCAAAATTGTAGGGTTATCACAGAATGTAATCCTCCCTAGTCTATAATCTCCTTTGTTGCCCCTTCTTTCTTCTCCTCATCTTGTTTCCTTTGTTTAGCATCATCTTGATTCACTGATGTTGGGACTGATTGTGGCTCATCATGTTTCTTTGGAGACTCTAATTCTCTACAACTCTTTAATGTTATAGTGTTGCACTGCTCCCTTAGATTCTTTTCGATATTGCCTGGAAAGACACCTTTGCTAAGATTGCTAACAAAATTTGCAAGTTGACCAATTTGAGTTTCCAAGTTATTGAAGATGCATTAATGTGTGTCTCAAGGACATGAAGTCTCTTTTCATTCCTTGTGAATCTTGATTGGCTTTCTACATAATGGTGCTAACAAAATGCATGACATCATCTAGTGATGGCTTTTATTTTTGTTGGTTGTGGTTGATGTGGAAGTTGAAAACTAGCAAGAGGGGTAATGGCTTTTCTAGGATTCCCATAAAAGAGATTTTCATGATGCCTCCATCCTAAATAATATTGATTTAGTTAGTTGTTTCCATGGAAATTATTGAACCACTTATTGTTAATATAATGCACGTCTTTTGATTGGTCTACAACCATGTATGATTCAGTTGCAGAAGAAGAAAGCTCTCTTGAAATTGGAAATCCCTATGCTTCTAAACTGACTAATGCCAACTGTCGAGTCAATGATGGCATCTGTGTAGAAAGAGCTATAATCTGATTCACTTTAAAAAACCTAGCAGCTTTTCTAACCATATTTCATTCATTAGGCCACTGGAAGTGTTGGAAGCCATGTCTTCAAGCAAGGCATAGGCTTCTACTATAATGCCCCGCACCCCCACCTATATGTTTTGACCACGCCACACTGGGGCTGATGCAGAATGCTACCATTTTCCTTCTTCTTAAGGGAAACCTTTCCATAACCTCACTATTTTCTTCATTCTAAGGGAAATATCTTGCCCAAATTTTGGTAGAGTCTACCCTATATTAAGGACATTTAAACCCATTATACATGTATGAAATCAAATAACATGTACATTTATATAACTATAAAATAATACTTATATCTTAAACGCCCAAACTCACACTCTCAGCTCCACCCACGATCAGAACCGAATCCAAATAGCAATGCATTTCCCTGGATTAATAAAAATCCATATACAATATCATGAATAATTTCTATGACATGCCATTACATTTCATTTACATATCATGTGAGATCTTTAATATATAATTATACAATCTTTGAATCAAATATAATTATATTTATATTAAGGGATTCCAATCCCCATTTCATCTTACCATATCTAACTACCTTCAAATCTCGTTCATCCATCCCAATACTCAGTTGGGATTCCTCACCTGAGCTGTCAGCTAAAAATTTAACATAAGAAGGCGTGAATCCAGGCAACTCAATAAGTAGGTAAAAATATAAAATAATAATAAACAAACAATTACATGTTCTCATCCAGAACATGAATGCAACTATTGTAGCATGAAGATAATTCCAGGAGACTCTAAGTCCTTCTCAATTCACTAAAATGCTCCCCTCAGGAGTATACAATCATAACCCTGAGCGTCTTCACCAGACACCTCCCATGACCTCCCTCTTAGCCACTCTGGGGCTCATCATATAAGACTAGGTGTCATGTCGACACCAAACACACTAAAATCATGTCGTACAAGTATAACTTTATAACTGTGCCATTCAGGCACCATATGCAACTCATGGAATGCTTCCCATTCCATCAAAATATGATTGTAGCAAGACTCACGGGATAAACTCTATGCCCACTCATCAATACAATCATCACTTTAGATACAGTTAGGGAATACACACTATTCCAATCCAACCAAGCACTCACATGCTTTCATACTTATTAATTCATGCACAGTATTGGGATAGTCCTTATCCCTTTTATCTAAACAACCATATACAAGAATAATGCAATGACATGGGATACTTTCTATCCCAAACACTCACATGTCTATATCATAGACCAATTCAATTTGGGATATTTTAAATCCCTAACATTCATGTATAACAATTATACTAAAGAATGAATTTGGGGATGCACTACCCTATCAATCCAATTGCATAACTTTATGCGTATCAATATTCATAGCCATACCCATATATGAGATAACCATTCATGGGATACTCCATATCCCCACATATTCAGACATTCCTCATACCCAACAAACTTAATCCTAAGCAAGTACGGGATATCCACAATCCCTCATCCAAAACACATGCCTAAAACAAACATGGCATACCTACTATCCCTATCCATTCATTCAAATCAAATAGGGGGCGCCTGCTTACCTTAGGCCTTTAGCTCCATTCACAATCCTGAAGCTCTCTGCCTTTTCATCCTTCTCAGATTATCCTGTAAAGAGACACAAAACCATTTACTTAACCATTTTTAATCATGGTTATGTAACCAATACATCATATTAGTACTTCTTTCATAGCCCATCTTAGGCTACAATCGTCAAATACATAATTAAGTGCTAGTTAAGTTAGGGTTTTTCCACAATTATCATAAGAACCCCTCTTGTTTGACATATTTATCTAGTATCTCATATGATTAACACTTAAATAACTTATAAACAACTTAATTAAGCCTTTAATCTAGTCCATTCACAGCTTAATGGCCCATATATAAAAATCCTCTTTAACCCCTAACTAAGGCATAATCATAATTTTGATCTCACTGGTCCAAATCACTCCATACATGTTCTAAAACATTATAATCATGTAATTAATCATTTGCCCCATGATCTCATGCCAATTTTCCCATAAAATCACTATTTAAAGTTAACATGAAACCCTAGCTAGCATAAATTATAGATTCTTATGCACAAATCACTCTTAATCGTAACCATTTACTCATTAACCATTTCTCCTGTGTTTTACACATCAATTTATAACAAAACCCCAAAAATCACAAAAATCACAAAACACTAATTTAGCCAAAAACCAAATTCAGATGGGAAAAACTAACTTACCATCATTTCCAAGCATGACTTCCTCCCATGGGCAAGAATCCAAACTCAAATCTCCAAAAAGCTCCCTCCAATAGTAGAAAATCAGAAATTCTTTCATTTCCCACAGTCCAAACTCCAAAAACCATGTTTAGCTGCAAGCTTGAGCGATTTCCCACCTAAATCTTCTTATTTCCAAGCCAAAATCATAAGGTTTTGAGGTGGTTAAGGGCTAGGGCATGAGGAGTGGGCGTGGGGAAGAAAACATGATTAAAATGGCTTAAAAGGGAATGAACCAACTTTAAAAAGTCAGGTTACTACCACTCGGCAACCACTTGCCATCAGACCGTAGGAGCTTGAGACTGCAACCGATATGACAGCCACCTAGCATTGTCCAATGGGGGCTTTTCTCCCTGGATCCAGCAATGAGTGCTTTCCCTGCCACCTGCCATACCGCCTAGGGAGCACAAGGACCTCCCGTACCGCCTCGCATACTACCCGCGGCCTTACCTCCCCTATTTCCACTGTTTTTAAACATATTACACTATGGACAAACATAATTATCCAAAAATTAACACTTTACACCTACTATAGTTTTTCCCATTAGTGAACTTCCAGGAGTGGCATCCACTATCGTCCTTATTTCACCATTCAACCCATTATAGAACAATTGAATTTGAAGTCAATTGAGAAAGCCATGCTAAGGACATCTTCTGATTAAATCTTTGAATATCTCATAGCCTTCATAAAGTGGGTCGAAATCCAACTATTTGAACTAACCAATTTCACTTCTGACTTGGTAGTTTTAGCAGGTGGGAAGAATTTCTCTAGGAATTTTTCAACCATCTCATCCCATGTAGACTCTACAACCAACCTCTCACCTTATCCCTCAAAGAGAAAAGGAAAAATCTGTGTCGGATGGCATCATTTGGGACACCATTCATCTCCACAATATCCTTATCTCCCTGAACATTACCGAGTGAATATTTGCATCTTCACTTGGAGAACCCCCAAACTAATTCTGTTTCACCATGTTGATGAAGGTTGGATTTAACTCAAAGTTGTTAGCATTGATTGCTAGATGAGTAATGCTAGAATAGTGCCATTGGCCACCAACTTGAAATAATCCTTAATTGCCCTATCTTGTGGTCGATCAACCATTGTGCATGATTTAGCTAACTTTGCTCTCTTGATTTCTCAAAGTGTTCTTTTGATCTCTAGATCAAAAGGAGTCAAATCAAGGGCTCTCAAATTTTGCATGCACTGTCAAGAAGGCAAAAAGAGATATATTCAAATATAAGTGAGAGAAAAAAATCAAAATAAATTGAAAAATAAAAATCCAAATTAAAACTAGAATTATCTTGTGACAATATTAGTGAGAAAACACAATAAAAATAACTCCCTAGCAATGATGCCAAAAACTTGTTTGTTGCAAATCAATCACAAGTGTAAGGTGCCAAGTTTATTGCAAGTGTAAGGTGCCAAGTTTTATAGTGTAGTGATGAGAACATTGTTGTATTTATAGGGATTTTAGATTTCAATTACTCACTAGCTATTGCTATAAATAACTCAAAGTTTATTTGGAAAAATCAGAAACTAAGAAATTGAACAAGGATTAAGAAAAATAGGCTTTGATGGAAAGAAATCAAGATAGGAAAACTCTAGAGGATCGATTTTACTTATATTTCAATCATGGTATTTTCAGCTGATTATATTTTGATCATTTTCTTAGTTTATAAATCAAGAATTCTAATTCAATCACTTGCTCTCCCAAGTGTCGAGCCAAGTATCTATTCCTAATATTCCAATTTTAATTTCCTTATAAAAATCAAAGGATGAAGATTGTGTTAAGATCTGTGATTATCTTTAAATGATTTTATGAAACCTAGAAGCTCTCTCGAGTTATCTAAAATTTCATGTTATAATTCCTAGATCCAATTCAAGATTACCTCTCCTGAGTGTAAAATCCCAAATCTGAAATCATTCAATAGATGGTCAGTAAATTAAAAGCATTAAGAGCAAAGCATCACAAATAAACCAATTAAAACCTTTAATATTATGACTAATTGATCATCCCATGACATCCATATAAGATCCATATCTCCTCTAGAAAGAGGAGTTTAGCTACTCATAATTGTAACCAAAATAATCCCAAGTAATCTAAACATCATCATAAGAATAAAAGAGGAACAAGAAGAATAATGAAAACTCTGAAAATCTCTTGATCTCCCTCTAGATTACACCCAAAATTTCCTTACTCTTGTAGTCTCCATGCCAAAGGTCCCTTTCTTGCATTTTTCCCTCCTTAAATAACCTAATTTAGGGTTATTTTTATGTGTCCATATGTAACTCCAATTGATTTTTCTGCAACAAATCAAAACTACTAAAAATACTCTGACTGCTTGCAACACACTAGCGCCGCAGTGTAACTTTTCTCTACCCAAAAAAATGTCCTTGATCCTTCATGAATTGGCCCCATGATGCCACTTTTTGGCGCCAGGCAATTTTGCTTGGTTTTGGCCTTTTACTTCTTATTTTTAACAACCGTTTTTGTTCTCCATTCTTATGGTTCCCTTAGCCTCCTTTCTCCTTGTTTAGCTCTACTTTTTTCAACTTTCTAATGTCCTAAAAACACACATAGACCAATATAAGTTTCTCATAGAATTCTTAAGAATTAACAAATAATAAGCTTAGAAAACACTTAATATAAGTTTATACAATTCACTTATTAGTTGGATCTACTAAAGTAGCTTTCTTAGGAAGTGAAGTAGCTTTCCTTTGCTATGAAGTGACAGTAGATTTTCTTCAAGTGATTCTTTTCAATGCAAATATAGTAGATTTTGGAGTGGCTTTGGTTTTTGAAGGTAATGGAGAGGCTTTTGTCATGGTTGGAATGTTCTTCCCATTTCTTGGTTTGGGAGAGCATCCATAGGAGATGGAGGAGTAACTACAAGATCTTCTATAGGTTGATTCTGCTCAACATCTATCTCTTAGCTCTATTCATGGAGCTTGTCTTATAGGAGTTTCTAAAGGTTCTTGAAAAGGTATTCCTCTAGTTCTTCTTCTTGTTCTAGGAGGAGTAGGTCTAGGAGTAGAGGTATAATCCATCTTTCAGATAAGTCAATTTTATTCACTTATATTATGTATCTCTTAAGCTTAATATTTGATCTATTCTTGAGATTTTGTTTGGATATTATATGTAATTTTGTGTTGTTTATAGGATGAGTTAATTGGAAGAAATTTTGAAGAAAAATAAAGTACAAAAACAAGGAAGGAAGCAAAAGCTTAAAATACTATTCATAAGGCCAAAAACACTATAATTGTAGGAAAAATACTATTGGGTGCTAGAGTGCCCAGATTAGGCACTGTAGTGCTCAACCTTCTAGAATTTTGGACTTCAAGAACATATTGGATAGAGATTTGGGCACTGCAATGCCTAGTTAGTGCAGATGTAGTTTATTTTTGGAAGTCAAGCTGTCTTTTGCGCAAAGCTATGTTTCTAATACTTAAAGAGGTGCCATTTAATCCTAATTTGGGTTATTATAAAAGGGAATTTAGCTACAAAAAAAAGGGGGGAATGATATTCCAAGGGAGAGAGATTTTGGAGAAGAATTTATAGCTTTTGGAAAAAGTTGCTTTGGAGAAAGAGAGTGGTCCCTCGAGACAAAATTATTCTCATATCCAATTCAGTTCTTTTTCTTTTTCTCTTTTGATGATTAAGACATTGTTTATTATTTTTTTAGTTCCATTATGAACAAAATTCTTTGTTCTAAGGTAATGATGTATTGGGATTTTAAATATTTAGTTTATTTTAGTTTAATTCAATTTTATGTTTATTTGTTGTCTATGTTGAATGTTTAATTTGAGTTCAATGCTTGTGAAAGTATGTGCATCCTTTTACATGTTTTTTAATTTAATTTGAGGCTGAGAAGTAATAACTAAATTAGACCATAATTAAATACCATATGATTGTCATCTAATAGAGATGTTTATGAGGCTTTTGCAACAACATGAAATTCTTACTTTTAATGCATCTTGGTAAGTTTAGAATTTTCACAGATGTAAAAAAATTGCTACTTGAGATAGATTGTTATTAGTTAAGAAAGAATAACCATTTAATTGAAGAAATTCATTATGAACATAGGAATAAGCATTGATTGATTAAATTGGATGAAATTGGATATGATTAATCTGGTGAAATCGAAAACCCTAGATGTCTAAAAAAATTGAATCTCTTCTTATTAGATCTGCAATCGTGTTGATTTCAATTTAGATTATTTTCTTTTCTTTCATATTCCTATCATTTGAGTGTTCAAACAAAAAATAGGGTTAGAGTAATTCTGTATTTGGTAACTATAGTCCTCATGGGTACGATCTCTACTTTCACTTTATTACTTGTTAATAATCCATACACTTGCGTTAAGAAAATTTTGTAATAAGTTTTTGGTGCTGTTCCTAGGGATTATTGTTTTTGCCAATATTGAGATAAGTAACTCTAGTTTTGCTTTGAAATTTTCTTTTAGTTTTATTATTCATTATTGTTTTCATGTCTTGATTCGCAGGGGTTTTGTATAGGTATATGTGAAGGTC
The DNA here is from genome assembly GCA_036873735.1 of Pouteria campechiana. NCBI lineage: Eukaryota > Viridiplantae > Streptophyta > Magnoliopsida > Ericales > Sapotaceae > Pouteria > Pouteria campechiana. The sequence continues at coordinate 12,157 of JAYJMB010002745.1, forward strand.
TGGTAGCATCAATTTAATTTGCAGGGGTTTTTTATAGGTAGATACGAAGGTCTGGGAGCATCGATTTAATTCCTTTTGATTCTAAGATAGAATGCACTCTTCAAAATGCGAAATGAGAACCCATCAATGGCTTTAAGAGACTATGCAAACGGAATACAACTGGGATTCAATCTTTCATCAAAATGCTAGCTATTAGTCCAAAGAAGTTTGAGTTGAAGCGAGGACCCTATAGACGATTCTAGGAATTAAATTTATAGGACTATCTACTATAGATCCCAATGCACACATTGCAAACTTTCTAAAGATTTTTGATCCTATGAAGTACAATGATGTCTTTGATGATGCCATTCACCTTCAATTATTCCCTTTCTCTTGGAGGGATAGATTAAAATATTGGTTGCGTTCCTTGCCTACAAATTCCATTACTACTTGCAAAGATTCTGTTGGGTCCCTTGGGCTTCGCTTAACCCAAGAGGAAAGGGGTGAATTGCATTTATAAAATTTTCTAGCTCAACTCCTATGAATTAAATTCCTTCTTTTTGTGAACTCGAGTGATTTGTTGTGAATAAATGATGGAAAAATAAAGTGCAAACAAATAAATCAATCATACACAAGAGACAATACATGATGGTTTAAGACAACTTTCCTACTTTACTCTTCAAGAACACACTATTAGTTCCCATAAGGTGGCTTAACCCAAGACAGGAGGGTTGAATTGGGTTTATAAAATTTTTTACTTAACCCTAATGAAATCAATTTTTCTCTTTTCATGCTTGTGTGCTGTGCAATATGAGATGAATAAAAAAGCAAAAAAGCTCATAAAGAGTAAAGCAATCAAACATACAAAGAACAAGATTATTATAGTGGTTAGGGCACCCTTTACCTACATCCACTCTTGTAAGAGTACACACTCCTTGTGTCTTAGGTTCGACTATATCCAATAGTAGAAATACAAATAGTGCTCCTAGCACTCTTCTACATTTTAGCTTTAGGGGCCATAAAGATAGTGCTCCTAGCACTCTTCTACATTTCAGCTCTAGGGGCCATAAAGATAGTGCTCCCAACACTCTTCTGGATTTCAGCTCTAAGGGGAATAAGTAGTGCTCTTACAATCTTTTAGATTCTATCCAGGGGGCATAACTAGTGCTCCTAGCACTTATCAGGATTCTAGCACGAAGGGGGCATAACTAGTACTCTCAGCACTCATCTGGATTCTAGCTCCAGGGGGGCATAACTAGTGCTCTTAACAAATTTCAGCTCCAAGAGGCATAATGAGTGCTCCTAACACTCTTCTGGATTCCAACTCTACGGGGTATAACTCTGGTTTCATGAGCTAACTACAAACTCTACCTTTGTAGGTATTTTATGTACAATGATATCTCACATTAAACATCCATATCAACCCAAAATATAAAATATTCCAATCTAAGGGATACTTAATATCCCTAACAACCAAACAACAACAATGTAAACAAATACGGGATATCCACTATCCCTAGTCAAAACATACATGCCCAAATTTCAAACAAATGGGAAATACATTATCCCTAGCCATTCAATAAAAACAAATCCCTACTTACCTTGTCATGCTTCCATTTCCACAATTTCTTAAGCTTCATGGCCTCCCATCCACATCAATAGTCCCACACAGGCATGATTCTATTTACATATAACATATTAGAACATTCTATCATCATAGATCAATTTCATTTCCAACTATATATACTCATCATACCACATAATTAATACTTATTTAATCACAAAATAGTTCAATTATGCCTCAATTATGCCTTTAATGTAATCAATACATGGCTCTCATAGCCCATACACAAATCCCTCTTTAACCCTTAATCAGGTTATAATAAAAAATCTAATTTTGCTAATCCAAATGATCCCTAATAAGACCTAAAACATTATAAAACATATATTAATCATTTTCCCCATATTTATTGCATCCAAATCTATCATTTGCCCCAATTTTTCCATGATTCATAAATGTGCCAAAACCCTAATTGTGCCTAATCATGATTTATCATGTTCAAATACATATCAAACCTTATTAGGCATACATACTTCCTATTCCCCATGATTTAAACAACAAAACCCCATCATCTCTCCCCAAATATCCACTATTCATAAATTCCTCAAAACCCTAGCGATGCAAAAATTGAAAATTCTAATGGGGAAAAGTGACTTACCATGATATTCAAGCTTGTCTTCCTTCCATGAACAAGAATCTAAACTCAAAGCTCCCATTGGCATCTTCCATTTAAAAAAAATCAAATTTTCCTTCTCTGCTTATCGTGTAAACATTCAAACCCAAGCTAAGAAACATGCCAACTTGATTACCCATCTAAATCAAGTTGTTTCCTAACTAATCAAGCAAAAAAATTGATTAAACGGATTTTAGGGACATGAGAACAGTGTTAGGGGAGAAGAACATAAAGGAAAAATGAAAAATAAATGGGTTTCAAGCTATAAAAAATCAACTTTTTTGGGTACGCCGGCACGTCATCAAACCCTTGCCGTGGTAGGGAAAAGTCTTGCCGTGGAAAGGTCTTGTTGGACGGCCAAAACCTTGATTTTTCAAGGCCTTGCCATGGCAAAAATTGAGCTTGCTGAGGAAGAAAAATAACCTTGCCATGGAAAGCTCTCACTAGGTGCCAAAAAAATGTTTTATGGGGGCTTGCTGGGGGAATTTGATGAGAATGCAAAATGTCATATTTTATTCTCCTAATACTTCATCTTTTGCACCTATTTGATTCCT
>JAYJMB010002746.1:0-14923 GCA_036873735.1 Pouteria campechiana
TCACCCACTTGATAATTAAACCTCAAATGTTATATAAAAATCAATAAACCATTGAGAATTCCACATCATACACATATTTATCTCAATTTCCCTTTTATACAAATTTTCAAAATTATTTGCATAAATAATACACAATTTTCAATTTTATCAATTTAATCTCATTATTTTTTGTCCTAAATTTTCCCCAAACACAGCCTTAGTAATTTTAGCATATTGTTTTCATATTATATCCAAATGACATGGTTTTTAAGGTATTGGAAAGAAAACGTCAAAACCTACAACTCGCATGTTAACATATTTTTCTAATTAATCAATTATCTCTGCCAAAAAAATTGAACACAAATAACCCATTTTCCAAATTCAACATTTTCTTAAAATACACTTATACAGTTTTAAGTTTTTCTCAATCCTTACTTTATTTAATTTCATTCCTTTCTAATAATTTTCATATGATTTTACTATATAAATTGCACCCACAAATGTAATAATTTTCTTACATAATTAAAATGACATTATGTAGTTATTAAAACATATACACATTAATTTCCATATTAAATTATGCATCATATCAAAAACTTTTCTAAACTTCTCATGCATTAACTCATGCATTAAAATCATAATTTTTCTCATTAATTGATCATCAAATACCCAACATTTGGGTTTACCAAATGCAATTTAATCATAATTTATTTTCACATGTGCATATTAAACTCAGCATGTACCATTTTATCTTGAATTTCACAATTTCTCCTACTCCAAATTAAAATTTTAATTTACTCACTATATAAAATACAAAATCAAACTTTTTCAATAATAATCCACAATTTAACACCACCAGGTGTTACAGGGGGGAACAACCCCAATCCACCATACACCATATGCCTTCAAACTTTCCCATAAATTCCTTTTCTAACCTATCAGCTAAAAATTTACCAAGAAGGCAGGAGTCCGGGCAACTCAATAAGTATACAACAAAAGAAAATACCAATTAAAACTCATAAACATGAGATTATCGTGATCAGAATATATACAATTATATCCAACATTCAAATGTATTATTCATCATATTATAATAAACACATTCATTCCTAAACAAAATTAGGGAATGCTCCCTATTACCCTCAAATCAAGCATTCACATGAGGCCATATGAAACATACTATTCATCATGACCATGAGATATTCTTTATCCCCAACTAATAAACATCCATACATAAGAATAAGTATCATAAGATACTCATTCCATTCAAATCATAAACAACCACTAATAACTTTAATTCAAAGGGTATTCACTATTCCTAACTTTCGAGCTTTCATCAACCAATAGAAACAACTATCCTTAATTATTGAAAGATTAATCATTATTTTCCATGTCTAAATCATTCCATAATCATCATAAGGCATGTTTTACTTTTTTCCCCGTGGTTACTAATTTTATCCAAAAAAATCACTATTCACAATTCGCATGAAACCCTTGTTAACAGAAAATCCAACTTTCAAACGGGGAAAAGTGACTTACCATGATAGTTAGGCATGGCTTCTTCCCTTAAATGAGATTCCAAGCCCAAATCTCCAAAAGCTCCCTTTAATGGCAAAAAAATGGATGTCCTTCTACTTCCCATCGTTCAAACGGTTAAATTTTGGGAGTGAGGGTATCAATGATGCATTACAAACTTAAATCTCTTGGTTTTATAGTAAAAGAAGAAAGGATTTAAGCTAAAAGGGGTTTAGGGCATGAGGATTAGGCGTAGGAAGAAGAACATAATGGAAAAATGAAAAATATAATGGGACGAAGCCTTAAAAAGTTAGATTTTTTCGCTGCTCCGGCGCACCATTGAACTGATGCCGCGACATCAAAAACTTGTGTGATGGCATCAAGTTGCTGGAGGTCACAAAATTTGTTCTAAGTTGGAATGATGTCGCGGCATCAAATTTGGATGCCATGGCATCCTCTTCGCTAGATGCCCAAAATTCTCTCCTTCTGCACAATGTCACGGCACCAGTTTCTTATGTCACGACATCAACTTGCTGCCCAATGTTTGGTGAATTTTTCTCCACTTTAAATCTAAATTTTTCTCATGTATTTACCCCCTCATTAAAATGACATTTTAACATAATTATATCATATTCAAATACACATCAATCTCCCTCACATATTAAAGATCATATCGATATTTAACCCAATAACTTAACTCATCACAAGTTTTTTCAGAAATTCACTTAATGCATATTAAATTTTAAATGCAATTCATATATTTATTCTTTAAATCATCTCAAATACATAAATACAATTTTTGACAAAACATTTTCTCATTTCCAACACCTTGGGTGTTACATAAAGGCATGTCCGTAGTAAGCAACTGTGTTCGGAGTTAAGATTTTAGACTGACTTGAATAACTTAGCTTATAAAAGATTTTTTTCAACTATGTCCGGCAATAAATTGCTAATTCCAGAGTTAAATTTTGGACTTAAAACTACCACAAATTTCTCTTGACTTCACAATTGAACTCTGGCTTAGTCCAGAGATGAGTTGGCTAAGTGTGGAGTTAAATTTCTGACTAACCGACTCTAGTAATGACTGAGTCCATAGCTTGGTTCTGAGTCTGGATTTGTTTCTTGCAAAGTTTGAGTTTGCTCCTATGTCCAGATTACTTTATTAGTGACCAAACTTGGTTTTGTTGTGCATGGATAAGTTCTGCTGTGTCCAAATTGTTGGGATTATTATATGATTTAATGACAACAAAACTTATCTTAAGACCTGATTTATGCTAATGATGCTTTTTGATTAAAAATCTTGAAATGTAGGCAAATATGCTTGAAATATGCATGCTTTGTTGGAATATCATTTGTTCAAGCATATTAGACACCTTAATGAAGAAACTGGCTTGATCCATATCGCATTTAAATGTGCCTATCATATTGTGATTTGTTGGATCATATATTTATGTTTATTAGAATGAAGACATATGTTACAAGATTTGTAAAAGAAAAATATTGCTTAAATGAATTATATTTTAAAAAATACACAAACCATTGAAAAATGAAAGAATGTGCTTCAAAGAGTATATCCTTGCTATATAAGTTATGCAATTCTTATGTGGATAATTATATTATGATTTATAATGGAAAATGTATTAAAAAATATTAAATTAAAAGGTGAAAAAAGTGTAAAAATTTCTAATTTCGATGGCTATAGCAAAGTGCCACAGGGATCACTATAGTGAATTTTGGACAAAGCAGTACTAAATTTAGACAAACCTATTCACATTGCTACAGTAAACTGCTACACTAAATTGTTAAATTGCTACAGTTTTGGACAAAGCAGTAAGCTTCGGACAAAGCAGAACTAACTTCAGACAAAGCTGTTCATGCTGCTATAGTAAATTGCTACAATTTTGGACAAAGTAGAACTAACTTCAAACAAAGTTGTTCATGATTGCTACAGTAAATTCTATATGGAACTGCTACAATAATTTTTTGGACAAAGCCAAATGTTCAATTTGTCTAAAATTTAACTTCGGACAAAGTTGTATCTTATCGATTGCTACAGTGATCTTCGGACAAAAGGCCTGACCTTCATTCATCCAAAATTTAACTTCATGCAAAGCATTGTCTCTACGAGTGCTATAGTAAACCTACTATAATAAAAATTGCTACTTTCAAATGATTCAAAAATTTATTGCTCTATGAAAGCTTTCCATTTTGAGCACTCATCTTCTTCTCTATCAAGAACGGTATTGCAAACTTTCCAGCAATTTAGAGAACCAATCAAAAGCAATGCATTTCAATGGGAGAAATTCAAAATGGTGTTCTGCATTCAATGTTGCTTACCTACCTCCATTTTTGCATTGAATGAAACCCATCCTTCTCTAACAGTCAAGTTTCTGAGAGAGCTACTTAGGGAGTTGCAAAGGGACATTTCCAAAAGTTACTGCATTCATATTGAAGATTCCTTTGAGCTTTAACCTTCTCATCCTCGAGCAACCAAAGGCCAAAGAGCTTAAACCTTCTTCATTCATTCAAGAGCTTCCAACTTCACATTCTTCATACAAGGCCATCTTCTATAATACAAAGGGAAGATCTTCTCCACCAAAAAGAGCTACTCAAATCAATCTTCCCTAGTGCTCAACAAGAAATACATTCAAAGTGTAACTTTATCTTTCCATATCATCTATGTATTCACACCTCCTAGAGCAAATCCAGAAGAGTGTAGTTACACTTGTTTATGCCCCCTAGAGCTAATCTAGAAGAGTGTGGGTTGCACTGTGTTTATGCCTCCTAGAGCTAATTTAGAAAAGTAGTTGGTGCACTAGTTTATGCCCCCTGAAACTCACATCCAAAAGAGTGCAAAGGCACTAAGTTTATGTCCCCTGGAGCTGGAATTTAGAAGAGCATAGAGGCACTGAGTTTATGCCCCTAGAGCTAATCTAGAAGAGTGCTAGGTACACTATTATATTTTCATTATATGAGATAGTGGAACCCAAAGTACAAGAGTTATGCTCTTGGAAGAGTTGAGTAGAGAGGGTTGCTAGAACCATAATAAAAACTGTATCTCTTGTGTGATTGCTTTACTTTCATTGTGTTTTACTACTTTGTTATTTATTTCATATTACATAGCACACAAGTATGAAAAGAGAAAAATTGATTTAATGTGTGTTAAGTAAGAAATTTTTATAAACCTAATTCACCTCTCCCCTCTTGTGTTAGACCAATCTACGAGACCTAACAAGTGGTATCAAAGCAAGCTACATAAATAATTATAGTGATCCATTTGGCTAACCCAATGTCATCATCCTCTATGTTTTTATAAGGACATTCCATCACATAGCTTCCATATATTGATGGAACAAATTTTGCACAATGGAAGAGGAGGATAGAAATTAGCCTCATGGCCAATAACATTGAATTGTGGAAAACTATTTTTATTGGCACTAATGAGGATGTTGAGAGAGCATAGCAAGAGAATATCAAAGCCATGAATGCCTTTTTGCACACTCTCTTCCCGACCATTTTCAAAAGTGTTTTAGCTTGTAAAAATACAAAGAAAATGTTGGACAAGCTAAAGGCAATTTTTGAGGGGCAAATCGATTTGCTGCCAAATGAAACTAATCTTTTTGCTAAGATTGATGTGAGTGCGAGAGAAAGAAAAGAAAAGGAAGAATACAAGGAGGATTAGCAGAAAGAAGTAGAAATCATGGAAGCACTAGTTGAGGGGCAATAACCCAAGAAAGAAAAGGAGGACCTCCTAAAGAAAAAGAAATTGCAGTGCCTCCAATTCAAATTGAAGATGCCAAATCTACTAAGAAATCCTCTCAGGTGTCACGCCTCGCTTTTCGAGGCACGACCTACCATTTTGCATTGTATTTCACCTAATTTTGCCCACTTTTATAGTGGGGATGCTCAGGTCCCATTTCAGGACACTTCGCCTTGAGATCTATATTTCCCTTACAAATTCCCAATTTAAGGAAATATTCTGCCAAAACTTTTTGTAGAGTCTACCCTGTATTATCAATATTTAAAACCTGATATACATCATTTATCAAATAGATTCTTAATTTCAATATAAAACATGATCTTTTACATTTATCATCAAATATAATAACTGAATTAAAATCATAAAGTATTAACAAAACTCACTAAGTTGGCCCATTTTTATCCACTGCCCAGAACCTGCTTCACCCCCATGATGGCAATAAACAAACCCATATAAATTTCATATACATTTATTCCTATCATGACATATCATGTGATTACATTTAATATACAACATTCTAATTTTCAATTACAATTAACAATGATATTGTCATTACACAAATACACACAAAGGGGTATAACCCCAATCCATCATACATCATAAGTCTTCAGTCATTCTCATAAATCCTTTGCTTGACCTATCAACTAAACAAAAATTAAACAAGAAGGTGTAAGTCCAAGCAACTGAGTAAGTAGACAAATGTCATATACAATAATTAATCCAAAATAGCACATTTCATATCAAACAATCAATATCCATCATTATAACTAATCACAAATGGATATATATTCATCAATGAATACCACATAGAGAAATCCATGTTATTTCATATTGAACCAATCAATTTCATTTTTAATCAAGCTTCAAATTAAATATACAACAAAGGAATACTTTCTATTGATCATCAATTAATCATTCCAAGGGATACCCATTATTCTTAACAACTAAACAACATCAATCTTAAACAAATATGGGATATCCACTATCCCCAATCAAAACATACATGCCCAAAATTCAAACAAAGGGATAAACATTATCCCTAATTATCCAATGAAAACAAATTACTACTTACCTATTGATGAATCATCATATACTCTTCCGGCTCCATCCCTTTTCATCCTTCTCAGATCATCCTATACAAGGCAAAATCTCATTCATTTACAAACATAGCTTGAACTAATTTATTGCTAATTGTGTATACTTTTCAAATGCATAATTGCATTCTCATCAATATAAAATCAAAAACCAACATATTCAACATCTAGTTAACCTTTACAATGTGTGACTTAAACTTAAGTACATCCCAAATGACTTAGTCATTCCTTTCCTTCTATAAGGTCTTAGAATTATAATCACACTCAATTTATTTCTCATTGGGACATTTTATCAAATGAATACTAGGCACAGTGCAAATCATGATATCTCCATGAGGGTTCTTAAGAAATTCTATATCTAACTATATAAAATCATTATATAGCATAACCAACCTATAATTAACTTCAATAACAATCATTTAATCCAATCTATTTGTGGTTCACATAGCCCAAACACAAAACCCTCTTTAACCTCTACTTAGGGCATAGCCCAAAATTTGATTTGACTAGTCCAAATCAATTAATACATGTTCTAAAACATGTTAATTATGCCATTAATTATTTACCCCATGTTTAATTCAACAAAAATCATGAAACACCCAAATTTCACTATGCACAGAAACCCTAATTCACAAAACTCATAAATTTATGATGCCAAATCAAAAAAATTACTGTATTAAGTCATTCTCCCATGAATTTATAAGCAGATACATCAATTTAATTCCAATAATCCATCATTTCCCAAAATTCACAAAACCTTAAATAACCAAAAATATGAATTCGATTGAGAAAAATAACTTACCATGAAACCCAAACATGGCTTCCATCTATGAACAAGAATCCAAGCCCAAAACTCCCATTAACTCCTTCAATTTCCAGACAAATGAATCTTCTTTAATTTTCCATGGTTGAAATGGCTTATACTCGGGTTCAAATGGAAGATCAAATGCTTTTCCATTTAGACAAGGCAATTTCTTAGTAAAGATGGTATGAGATTGAGCATAAAGGAGCTATGGTATGGGTTGGGGCGCAAAGAAGAAGAACGGAATGAAAAAATAACAAAAACGGAATGGCTCAGCCCTTAAATAGTCGGATTATTCTGGTGCTCTAACGCACCATCAAGGCTACGCTGCGGCACAAACTTTGTTGTCTGCCCTAATGCCATGGCACAATGCCGCGACACTAAACCCACTAAATGCCCCAAAATTGCCTTGTTGACACTATGTCGCAGCACTACACCTTCTAGATGCCCATATTTTCCCCTTCTAAAGCTGTGTCGTGGCACACCTTTCCTGTGCCGTGGCACACCTTTCCTGTGCCGTGGCATTAACTTGCTATCCCATGTTTTCATGATCTTTCATCAACTTTTTATCCTATTTTCCACCTTTCCTTCAATCCTTCTTCCTTGACTTTTAATCATAACATTTTTCCATTATTACTAATTGTAATTTTCCATATAAAACATGCTTAACAACTTAGAAATTTTTCATTATACTTTTATCCATTCCCTTTACACTGTATCAATGCGTATATGGTTCCTTCATTATCTTATTTCATATAAAGCATTTCAAATGTCACCATAATCATTTCCCACACCACATGCATGAAATGGAACATGTTCATGCTATTCATCATCTCATTTATGATCAATTACCAAAAATCACTTATTCATTTCTTTTTATCGACTTTTCTGCTAAAAGTGACTGCATATGCCATTTTTATTCCAAAATGCATCCAAGACTCAAACTAATATTTAATACACATTACAATACATATAATAACTATCTTAGGCTATTCATATTGATCATAAATATGCTCTTTTCCTGTTTCACCATTTTAGTTCTTTTTCTTCTTATAGCCATTATATAATTAAATTTATGAAATTTATGAATTTCAAGCATTAAACTCTACCCATATCTACATAAGCAAATTTCAATCACCTCAAACATCATATAAGTCTATTAATTCATTGAATTTTCTATGATTTTATAAAATTCACTTATTTAATTCTTTTTACCTAAGCATTTAACTAATAGTTCAAAATTCCAAAACTATCTCAAATTTTTGATTCAATATCTCATACACATCACATTATATATAATAATCATGCTACATTAGTCATTCAAGTCATATACATGACTTTACTCAAAATCATTACTTGCGTTCATGTCACTCCATTCGGTCTTCCATAGCAATTTTTTTATAAAACACTGTATATCACCTCAATTCCTCGCTTTACTTAAATGTGAAACTTTTCACCTAAATTTCAACACCACAAGTGCTACATTAGGTTAAAGGAAGAGAATCTAAAAAGGAAGAAAATAAGAAAGAAGAGAAGACAAGGAGAAGAAAAGGGGACTAACAATAAGGAAGAAAAAGAAGGAGAAGAAGAAGAAGATGAGTTCTTCTTTCAGAGCTAAAAATGATCTCTTCTCATCAAGGAGTTTTGAATTGAAGAAAAAGGAAAAAGAAAAGAAGATTCATAAAGCTCCTTCAAGACACAAATGGTTCCTAGACAATGGATGAAAAGGACAACATTGACAAGAATCTAAGCCTGAGGAGGAAAGGTAAGTGTAGGTATGATTCTTAAACTCAAATGCCTCTATATTCTATCACTATCGGCATCTATAATCTTTATTCATTCATTTTTAATATAGTTCTATTTGTACATCAATAGGATTTCAAAGTTTAAAATTAAATTAGGAAAGCTTTAAAGTAAAACACACACACACAAAATAAATCAAAATGATAATTATGCTTAAATTGATTTTGAAAATTCATATTTGATTCAATTACTAATGGAAAATAGTTGATCTAGCATTTGAAGCTTTCAAAGAAGTTGCTTCTTATTTTCATAAGTATGCTAGTTCAAAGACTTCAATGTTAGTCATGATTAAAGTAGAGTGTTTGTCTTGGTTTACATCTTTCAGAAGGATTTGCTTTAATTTAATGATAGGCTATCATTATTACATATTACTCTGTGACAAATGCACCAATTAATTTGCTGAATAAGTTCACATCTGTTTGAGCCTACTAATGAAGAAAAAGTGCAAATATTTTTTTCTTAAGTATATGAAGGAAAATCTTGAAATGAACACATGGAAGAAGAAGAATTATGAGGAATCAAAACCATCTTCTTAGCCTACAATTTCAAGCAAAAGAAAAATCAATCAGTGGTATCAAATTAACAAGTGCTGAATGGAAACTCAAGATTAGCATAACTAATTATGACCTCAAATGCAAAAATTGAAAAAGGAAGTGACAAAGGAGATAAGTTTGCCAAACTTGACATATATTTGATTGATAAGTACATTAAACATAGGCATTTCACTGCTATACATTCTTGATGTTCCTGAAATTTACATTTAATTATCTTAAATTTGAATTGAATTGATCTCATTGATTTGAGCTACATCATTTTCAAATTTTAAGTTAATGTGTAAAATGATTAATCCTTAATGTCATAACAATCCCAAGGCATAAGTTTAGCCTATTTGGGAAACTTCATGATTTAAGGTCTAGAATAGGTATTCCATGCCTAGTCATTCCTTTTGTAACCATCGTTAAGGCTTGAATTCCTAAGATTGAAGTAATTAACAAAATAACTGAAAACTTGGTTAATGCTTACAATTCCTAATATCCATTATTCCTAATATCCATGACCATAATGTTAGTAAGAATGTTTGATCATATATAACTTGAAATCATATGATGAAAAAACTTAAATAATATATGATGGTTTGTTTCATCCCAAGCTATTTTTTGAATTGTCTAAATTTCTAAATCATCCAAAGTTAGGTGTCCCAAATCAATTGTTCATTTGGAGTTATTTTTCAGATGAAGCAATTCTAGAATAGTTTTAGTGTTTTGATTATAACTTTCTCATACAAACTCAGAATTAAGTGATTCTTGATTTGTTGGATAGATATTTTGAAGGGATAAAATTTCATGTTGATCACTTTTCTGAATTAGCTTTCTTGTATACTAAGAATCAACTCAAAGTGATGCCCTTTGGCAACATCCAAAGTTATTATGTAGAACAAAGTGAAGTTTCAGATGGAGTTTCAGCTACTGGAGATAGTTATAATATTTTAGTCATAAAGTTTTCATTCAAACTTAGAATCATGTGATTATTGATGTGTTGGAAAGCTAAAAACAAAGGATAAAACTTATATTGAACACATTTTTCAAATATAACTCCATGAGTACCAATATTTGCCTAAAATTAATGCCTTTTGTCTTCTTTACAACCTTTGACATTTGAAAGAGAAGTAATCTTTATTAATCAGCGAGTCTGATAATCCCTGACTCATTTTAAAATCCTCAAAGTCCTCTAAAAATCCAAACACCCCCATTTTCTTTTGAGCATCCGATATCTCCTCTCCAAAGAAACTCTTCATCTTCCCATAATTCAAACTCATAAACCTTTCATTACATCTTTTTCAACAGCAAATAAAATCTTCCTCCATCATTTCTTCCATAATTAAAAATCTTCACTCTTTAATAACCCTACTTCAGATTGCTGCAATGGCAAGGATGAAATGAACCAACTAAGGCATGAGAAGAAGGGGAAGAGAAGAACATCTAGAAACAAGAATTTCTAAGAGAGTAAGGCATGAGGATGCTACTCTTGAGGTAATATTTCTCAACAGAGAAACTGGTTACTCTCTGTATCTTCAAAAGTATGAAAACAAGAAAATTATCAGAGGTAAAGTATTTAATTTTGAAGTTTTTGGAGAAAGAGAAATGAATTTAGAAGTAGTAATTATTTTTGGTTTCAAGGATGGGCTGACTTTCTAAGCTACAAAGAAATTTGTTATCCTAGATTAGTCAAAGCCTAATCAATAACCTAAACTCAAGCACTTGGAAGTTGTGGATAGGAGAAGTTGGGATAAACTTATCCACTAACAGCTTGGGAAGAGTTCTTAATCTTCCTGAAATTGAGGAAGAACAAGTAGAATGACCATCAAGCCGAGAAAGACTATTCTTAGACTTGGTAGGAGTTGAGATAAATGAAAAAGAAAACTACTTACATGCTAGTCATCTAAGTCTAAATCTCAAGTTGGCATAGACAATAGTAATAAATAATGTGTATCTAAGGATAGGAGCCACACATTCCATTTCAGAGAAAGATGCAAAAGTTTTATAGGTTTCAAAAAAGAAGAAGAAAGTGAATCTTGCATAAGTTATAGTAGATAACCTATTTTTAGTGAAATCTATAATAAGGTTTCCACTTCCCTATGGGATGATCTTCACAAGGATTCTCAAAGATGCAGTAGTAAATCTGTCTAGAGAAAAGAGAGAAGAGTCTAAGTACTCAGATATAATTGATGAAAGAACTTTGAAAAGAGTGGGTTTCAAGAAAACATCACAAGGCTAGATCAGTGAAAAACATAGAAGATTAGAATAACTAAAAAGATCCAGATTAGAAGAATAAGAAGTAAAAAGCCTAACAAAATAAGAAATTCTAGAAATAAGAGAAGAGCCTTTCACAAATAAAGTTCAAATAGAAGTAGAAAGAAGAGAAGAAATTTCAAGAGAAGACCTAAGAAATGTTAAAGAAAAGGAGTTAGAGGAACTTTTGAGAGAAGAAAATAAGATAGCAACAGCAGTAACCACCTCCTTCACACTCATCAGGTCTCCATCTCCAATGAGACCTTCTTATATCAACCATCCATACTAATCACTTCATCAATCCCTGCTACTCAACCCACTCCAAAAAACCTGGAAAATAGACTTGGACACATTGAAAATCTTCTATTATCTCTAGCTCTTCAACTTCAATAAAATAGTTCTTCCCATTTCAAAAATTTTAGGGTCTCACATGAACCAACTAAAATTGCTTCTACCTCTCCTCAAAAACAATCTCCTTCTTTCCTCCTCAACTTTCCACCCACCGAAACCTCTCCAAACCTGCCTGAGGATTACCTTTCTAATCGCTGTAGAGCTATCATTAGGAAGGAAAACTATTTCACCAGACCACTTCCTAGGTTCTTTTTCCTTCTCGTACTACTAACAGTCTATCTGGATTGGATTTATGATGATCTCATTCTATCAAGAGAAATCATTCCAACTCGAATTGAAGAGCTTCCTCCACATCCATGGAAGAGAGCTTCAACTCCCCCTCCTCAAAATCAGCTGATGATAATCCTAATATTCTTCTTCGTATCTCAAACCCTAGCAGGATGACATATTTTGAGTTTATGAGTAGATCAGAAATAAATTCTGCAACTATTCAGATGTTCCTTTCTCAATTTCTCATCCTCTCTCCTCAGGAATTGCCTTTTTCATAACTCACAGATCCAAATAGTTTATCTAAGATTCAACTCATTCTTGATCCTCCCTTGACTCCCAAAGGTTATAAAATTCAAATTCCTAACAAAGAGTCAATCCTCCAAAGATATGCTCAAAAACTTCTTTAATTTCTTCCTAAGTCCAGACATCCAAGAAGTTCATTTCCACCTTCCTCATATCTTTGTCAGATCTTGTTTCTCACTGAAGAAGATTTATCATCCTTCTCCAATGCCAATATCCAAATCATTACTGATAATCTTCCTCCCCTATCTCTATAGCTCATTGATTCATCAATCCAGCATAGATTTAAAGTGAGCTATTCTGAACCATCCACCTCACTTGAACCAATTCCACTTCCTTCTCCCAAAACTAAAGCCTTAAGAAAACTACTTGCTCTCCCCAAACCAAGACCCTTAACCCAATCATCATCTTCTCAACCCTCATCCTAGTCATTATCTTCTAAACCCAAGTAAAATCCAAGAATTCCACCTCCTGAAGAACATCAAAAGGCTCCTCTTTCTCGCATCTCCATATATTATGAAGAATATGTTGCAAAGATGAATGTCAACACATCTTAAAAGGCACTTTTGTCTTCTTTCCTGAGTTACTAGACTCATCTTTTCGAGAGTATATTGATTTCATCTTTGTCACTGCCTGTGGAATTCAAGCCTACACCCATGAACCTCCAAATGCAATTTCGAAAGATTCATTTTTCATTCCACTCCTCCACCAAAAAGACCTAAACATGCCATCTCTAAACAATTCTAGTCCCCTTCTAAGCCACTCTCTTCATAGCCTCTTAGACCTACTTGCACCTATTCCAAAACCTATTAGAGAAAATCCAAATAACCCAAGTGATTCTGCTACATCTGTAATTTTATTTTTTTTGACAAGATCTCTTTGATGACATTCTCTCTTACATAATGTGTTCTCTTATAAACTATGCTTTAATGTAATTTAATCTTTATGAGAGACACTTCGTTTTGTTTTGTGTCTTTGTGATATTGTTTTTGTATTTTACCCATGGCAGCTTTATCCATGACACATTCTTTTCTGTATGTCTCATTTCTATTTCTTTATCCACCTTTTTGATTCTAACAAAATGGGGGAGAAAATATAGTGAATGTAGTGCACCCATTTAGGGGGAGCTACACTATATTAATAGAAATTAATAATATATCAAACATGCATATAGCCGCTTTAAACCTCTTTATTAAGTTTCCTAAATTGCATAGTTTTGAAAGATATATCACTCAATATTTTACCATCATAAAAAAGGGGGGGGACTATTGAACATACTCTCTTATCTAGCTTGATTTTGATGATGAACATTCTTAACCAACCATGTTTTGATAAGGAGCAAAGACATGAGCAAAACATTAAGGTACTAACAATATATTCTCAAGTGCCTGTAGAAATGTTTTCCAATTAAACCTTGAGAACAACCTTCAAAATGATTAAATAAGTTGTTTCAAACAACTTCAAGCATAAAGTTACCTTTTAGAGGAAGAAACCAAGTAAATGCTCAAAAACAACCATGTATAAAAATCAAAATATAGTCAGAAAAATACTTAGTTGAAGAAAACAAAGTTTTAAAATTATTTCAAGAACTTTAGAGTCAGTCAAGCACTTTGGACACAAAAGAAAGGAACTTTGGAGTCGATAATGGATTTCAAAGACAAAAGAAAGGAATGTTAGAGTCGATGAACCTCTTCAAAGTTAATCAAGAACTTGGAAAGCAGAAGACAATCCCTTTGAAGTCACAAACTCAATAACTTCAGAGTCAATAAAGTTGACAACTCCTTCGAAGTTGATAAGGAACTTTAGAGTCAATAGGACATGCTCTCCAGAGTTGATAAGGCACTTCAAAGATAGACACCAAGGACTTCAGAATTAACAGAACAAGTCTTTGGATAATATGACTCATCAGAGTGAGAAACTGTACAATGCTGGAGTTGCAGATGAAGCACTTCGAAGATAACAAAGCTCTTCAGATTCAGATCATCTATGTTGAAGCATTGCACAACTTTGGAGTCACAAAATAAGTATTTGGAGACAGTGAACGACTTCGAAATGAGCGTTGAATGAATTTGACACGAATCACTATGTTCGGGCCACTTCGGAGGCACCAAAACTTAAATTCGGAGAATTTGAAGATGTGGCGATATGTCATTTGCATGAAAGGCTTCCAAAATGCAATATTGAATTGTAACAACCCGGGCTCCAGTGCACTATTGTCCGCTTTGGCATAGGGCGCCCACTCACGGCCACTCCCCATCCT
>JAYJMB010002747.1:0-14923 GCA_036873735.1 Pouteria campechiana
ATGATTTTTCAAGAGAAATAGGTTTGGATAATGAGGCTAAACAAGAAAATTCAAATGGTGGTTTTTCACATGCTTTGCACATGCCATTCTTTCATCAATCTCAATGAGGACTCTAATGACATAAATGTACTAGATTAGCTTGAAAGGCTCAAATTGATCAAATAATGTCTAAATCACTTCCAATTAAACATGTTGTCTAGGATTTTGCCTTGAGAGATACTCAAACAAGTTCTAATATGCTTGTTTTAATCAAAATAAGTCAATAAATTCATAATATTGTCAGTTAATTTGCATACACTTTGCATGATTATGATATACTATGAAAATGTTCCATCAGTCATGAGGAAGAAAGAATTTTGTACAATAATCAGTAGATCACAAGGAGTGTCTATCCTTCTTCCTGAATTATATGAAATGGTAATAAAAAACTTAGCATGCTAGTGATTAATAAGATAGAAATATCCTAATTAATTTCAACACATTAGCACACAATTACTTTTGGAGGCAAATCCTGACAGTCATAATGTAAATCTCAAAATAATAGACTCCATACACTCAAACTTAAACAAAACAACAAGACAATCTAAACAAAACACACCACTACTCCCCCACATTTGAACTAAACATTGTCCTCAATATGAATATAAAATAGTAGAACCGAGGACTTTTCTGAAAAATGTCAGATTACTCATTAGGAGAAGCATCTGACTCTTCATCATTAGTAGGTGGAGGGAATGGTTGAAATTTTGGAGTAGGAAAGACAACTGAGCCTGCATCCTGGAAAAAATTGCAATTCTGGAACATACATCACCATAGCATGATATGTTAGAAAGTTGATTTGCATCGTTGTCTATTGTTGCCAGTGCTCATTGGAATCCTGCATGTCCGTAATTTGGTCTTGTAGACCAACTAATGTGAGTCACTTCACAAGCCCACAAACTTCACATCACTACTCTAAGCATATACACCCACACACATCATGGCACAAATTCCACCATGAATATCTATACAACCTTCTCTCAAGCAATTCATCAAACACCCCATATGCAACATGAAAACCCACCTTTTCATTATAAACACCCATCTCCTTCTTTTGGAAATAACAAGAAAAATTAAGAAGAATACATTGAAGTAAAAAGGATTGGATTTCACCATGGTTTCTTCAAGCCTCAAGAGTCTTTGAGAACCCAACTTGGAAAGATAGCTTGTAGAAGAGGAAGGGGATGAGAATTTAGGGAATGAGAGATATGGAAGAAGAATGATGTGTTTGGGAGATTTATTGAGTAATATTGGTGGTAGAATGCAAGGGATTTGGAGTATGGAGAAGAAATGGGGAAAGAGGGGTTTTGGGTTTGGAAAGAGGCGAGGGTGATCTACACTTCTGGCCATATAACGCCTCAAATGGAGCCATTTGAATAATTGAATGATAACTATTATTATATGCAAACTCTGATAATGCCACCAAGTACTCAGTTCATGCTCTACCCCAGTCCAACACACATGCTCTTAATATGTCTTCCAACTGTCTATTCACCCACTCTGTCAGACCATTTATCTGTGGATGATAAGTAGTGTGGAAATCTAAGCGAGTTCCCATAGCCTTATGCAGGGAGTTCCACAATTTGGAAGTAAACACTAAACCTCGACCAGTAATAATAGACTTAGGTACTTCATGCAATCTCATTATCTCCTTATGATAAATCTAGGCCTACTTTTCAGTGTCAAAGGTGGTCTTCATAGGCACAAAATGAGCCACTTTAGTTAATCTATCCACAATCACCCAGACACTAGCATACCTTGTTGTAGTGTGTGGTGGTCCAGTAATAAAATCCATAGTAATATTCTTTCACTTCTAGTCAGGGATCTCAATGGGTTGTAACAAACCACCCAGCCTCTGATGCTTTGCATTCACCTTCTAACAAGTCGAACACTTAGCCGCACAAGTGGCTACATCATTCTTCATGCCAATCCACCAATAATGAGTCTTTAAGTCATTGTACATCTTTGTACTCCCTAGGTGGATAGCGTAAGGTGAATAATGAGCTTCCTCCAGTATCTTTTGTACTATAGCTACATCTTTAGGAATCGCCAACTGACTCCTATACCTTAGAATACCGTTTGTGCCCATCATAAAATCCAGCAACTCTCCATTTTTAGCTCCTCTCTCTCTCTTATCTTCTGAAATTCTTCATCTTCAGTCTCTTCCTAAACATGCTTGATTGATCTCATCTATCAAGGTTGGATGAATAGTCAACTAACACACCTATGCAACCAACCCCTCCATACACAAATGTAGATCCAATTTCCTTAATTCCTCAAACAATTCTTCCTTCTGTGTAATCATGCAAGCCATACTACTTCTTGACTTCCTATTCAGTGCTTCAGCCACCACATTGGCTTTCCCTGGATGATAATGAATCTCTAAATCATAATCCTTCAATAATTTCCACTACTGCCTCTACCTCATATTCAACTCTTTCAAGTGAAGATATACTTCAAACTCTTATGGTCAGTGTAGATGTCACATTTCTCACCATATAAATAGTGCCTCCACATTTTCAACACAAACGTCACTTCTACTAACTTCAGATCATGTGTTGGATAATTTTGCTCATGCAGCCTCAACTGCCTGGAAGCATATGCTACTATGTTCCAATTCTGCATTAGTACACAACCCAATCCATTCTTAGAAACATCACTATAAACTATAAATCCACCGTCCTGATTGCACTATCAATATTGGTGCTTCCACCAAATGCTACTTTAATTCTTAGAATGCTTCCTCACACTTATTAGTCTAGTCAAATTAGCTCCCCTTAGGGTAAGTCTAGTCATAGACAGCAATAGTGGAAAGCCCTTTTACGAATCTTCTGCAATATCCAGCCAATCCCAAGAAGCTCCTCACCTCTATCACATTAGTTGGTCTCGGCTAGTTCACTACTGCATCTATCTTGTGAGGATCTACAAAAATACCATCAGCTAATACCACATGACCTAGGAATGCAACACTATTCATCCAAAAATCACACTTCTTTAACTTGGCATACAACCTTTCTTCTTTGAGTTTTTGCAATACCAGCCTCAAATGTTACTCATGCTCATCTTTACTCTTAGAGTATATCAAGATGTCATTAATGAAAACAACCACAAACTGATCTAGATAAGTTTTAAATGCCCTATCCATTAGATCCATAAATATTGCTGGAGCATTAATTAAACCAAATGGCATCATCAAGGAGTCATTTTGCCCATATATTGTGTCCTAAATGTGGTCTTGGACACATCAGCAGCCTTAGCTCTCAACTGATGATACCCTGACTACAAATCAATCTTGGAGAATGTCCTTGCCCCTTACAACTGATCTAGCAGATCATTAATATGAGGCAACAGATACTTGATCTTGATAGTGACTTTATTTAACTCCCTATAATCGATGCACAGTCTCTAACTGTCATCCTTCTTCTTCACAAATAATATCGGTGCCCCACATGTCAACACACTTGGGCGAATGAACCTTTTATCCACCAGCTCTTGCAACTGCACTTTCAACTCTGCCATCTCCACTTGCACCATATGATATGGAGCTTTTGATGTCAACCCTGCTCTAGGTTGGAGATCAATATCGAACTCTACCCCTCTCTCTAGGGGTAACCCTAGTAATTGTTCTGGAAACACATCAAGAAAATTCCAAACTATGGGTATATCCTCCAATAGTCGATGTTCAGAGTGAGCATCCTCCATTGCAGACACTAAATATGTCATACACGCCTTCCATACTAAACTTATGGCTTCCATTGCCAAGATGAGTTTAGACACTCCACCTTTAGGTAAAATTCTAAAAATACCATCAATTTCATTTGGGGTCTTCAAAGTTACCTGCTTAGTTCTGCAATCTACTTTAGCCCCATACGTGGACAACCAGTCCATACTCAAAATAAAATCCAACCCTTCCATGTCTAATACAACCAAATCAGCAATAAATTGTCTACTCTCAGTCACTATAGGGATCTCATAACACATTTCATAAGCTATACCAACTATCCTCAGAGGAGTAGACACTTTCACATTACGAAACATGGGGTACTTAGACAAACCAGCTCCATCCACAAACACAATAGAAACAAAGGACCAAGATGCACCAGGATGAAATAAAACGTGAGCCATGTGATCACAAAATTATCCAATGCCTAAGCCTTGTGAACATTGTCTGTCTGAATAACTACCGCCACTTGAGGCCTCTGTCCAACATATTGACATCCTAGTGCCTGATTCTGCCTTTGCTCCTCATATGGCCAACCTTTGCATATACCTCTCATTTGAGCTCCCCCATGCATGGGCTGTTGTGGCATCCTTTGATCTCCCTGCTGCAAATAGGGACAATTTAGCCTGATATGTCTAGGCTCTCCACATGAAAAATAAGTAGTTGCGTGTAACACTTGTGGTGTTGAAATTTGGAAAAAATTCGTCACATTTTAGTAAAGTGAGAAATTGAAGTAACACATAGTATTTTATAAAGGAATTTATTTTGAAAAACTGAATTGAACAAAGAGAATGACTTCCTTAGTAGTTTTGAGCAAAAAAAAACTTAAGTGGTAATTTTGAGTAAAGTCATGTATATGACTTGCATGACTAATGTAGCATGATTATTATATATAATGTAATGTGTATGAGATATTGAATCAAAATTTGGAGATGATTTTGCAATGTTGAATTATTGAGTTAAATATTGAATAAATAGAACTCAAGTGGTGAATTTGAGCAAAAGCTTGTTTAAGATCTATGTGAATGATCTAACATGGTCATTATGTGTATTGTAATGTGTGTAAAATATTAGTTTGATTTTTTTATGCAACTTGGAATGAAAATGGCATATGAAGTTATTATAGTAGAAAAATTCAGTTAAAAACAGCTGAATGAGTAATTTTTGGAAATTAACTTCAAATAAAGTGGTGAATAGTATAAAGAAGTCTTATTTCATGTATGTGATGTGTAAGAAGTGGCTATTGGAAGATTTGAAGTGTTTTATGTAAAATGGGGACTATGGTGATCTTTCATAAGCGTAAAAGCTGAATTTGAAAAATGGGTTTATTATGATTGAATTCGGACATAGATAATGAACTAATTTAAACATATGTTCAACATAAAAGTTTTTAGTCATGAAATTATCTATTTAGTGGAAGAAAAATCACTCAATTTTGATATCGTATGAGAAAGTTATGACTAATATGCCAAAGCTATTCCAAATGACTGAAAAATAACAAGATGAATAAGATGTGTCAACTTTATTAAAATTTGTGACATATTAGTGTGCTGATTTGGAAAAGGTTATTAATATAACAGTTGTATCTCTTGAATTTATCTTTCCAATGCCTCAAAAATTAGGTCATTTGGACATCCTACGTAAAAGTTATGCTTCAATTACTAACTATATACATTGGGGCAACAAGTTATTTTCGCAAGTTAATGTCGCAACACAAGAATTCAATATCTTGACACAGGTTTTCTATATCACGACACTGGGCAATTAGCAAAGTCTATATTGTGACACAGGTTTTCTATGTCACGACACAAGTCCGATGGAGCACTGGAGCATCAAAAAAATATGATGTTTGAAGCCCCAAATCCGTTCCGTTTTCATTTGTATTTATCTGTTTCTTCTCCCATGTCCCAAACATCATACTCTAGCCCTGTTTGATCCACGTTCTTATCATTTGGACTTGGAAACAAGTAGATTTTGAGAAATTATCATCCAACCATGCTAAGGGGAATGGGTTTTTGGCAATTTGAATGGTGGAAAGGAAAGAAGATTTTCTTCAATTGGAAGGTGCTATTTTGGGCCTTGATGGATTCTTGTTCATTGATGACAACTACACTTGAATTTAAGGTAAGATTCATTTGAAAATTTAATTTTTTTTCTAAACTAGGGTTTTATATGGTTTTCTGAAAAGTGATTTTTAGAAAAAAATGATATGAGTAAGTATAGGGAAAATGAGTCTTGAGTTAATTATCATGAATTGGGAATGATTTGATTATTGAAATCATGATTTTTGGCTTGTTAGGGTTTTTATGAATAGTAAAAATTGGGAAATTTCATGAATTTTGTGAAACTATTATAAGGAAAATTGATTAAGACATGAATTAAACTATTTTGAGATTTGTTTGGGTTGTTGGAGATTGAAAAATCTGATTTTTGGACAAAAACCCAAATTGGGTTAAAAAGGGATTTTGACATAAAGTGTTTAAGTGACAAATTGGGCAAGTTGAGGACTTAACTAGTTGATTTGTTATAATCATTAAGGATAATAGCAAGTTAATTATGTTGTATTAGAATTTGGAATTCAAATAGAATTCATATAGTTAAATATGAAAATTATTTAAGATTCTCTATTGAGAAAGATGGGTTAAGTCATAAATTATACTCATTGGTTTGGAAGAAATTAGTTCAAGCTATGTTTGTAATAAATGAGATTTTACCCTGTATAGGATGATCTGAAAAGGATGAAAATGTATCAAGCTAGAGAAATGGTTTAGAAGCATGACAAGGTAAGTAGGCATTTGTTTCCATTGAATGGCGAGAGATAATGTATATCCCATTTGTTTGAAATCTAGGCATGTATGTTTTGATTGGGGATAGTGAATATCCCATATTTGTTTAAGTTGATGTTGTTTGGTTGTTAGGAATATTAAGTATACCTTAGATTGAAATTTTGATATTTTGGGTTGGTATGGATGTCTAATGTGAGGGATGAATAAGATCCTTTTGTTGTATATTTAAATTGAAGATTGATTCAATATGAGCTTATTTGATTGGATGGAAATAACATGGAACTCTTAATTTGGTAATATTGATTATTTGATATAAAATATGCTAATTATGGATTAATTATTGTTCAATACATTTTTCTACTTATTGAGTTACCCAAACTCACACCTTCTTGTTTAAATTTTTAGCAAACAGGCAAAGTGAAGAACCTCAACAATGGATTGGGACTTGGGAGCAATAGTGAAGACAATTTCATGTGGTCATGTTAAAATTTGCATAGGAATCATGTTGTGTGTGTATCATTGTATTTAATAAATTTAGTTGATGTACAATTGTAATTAATAGATTCAATATAATTGATATTGAAGAAACTAGATTAATATGTTGTTAGTAGTGGCATGTCTTAATGATTTAATCATCAGTTTATAATGGATTTTAAGTATTAGATTACCATCATGATTCTACCCAAATCTTTGGCTATGGGTAGGTGTGTGGATACTTTAGAATTTATATTGTGTCTTATTATGTTTGACAAATGTTTATATAGGTTAGGTGATTCTATAGAAACTAGTCGAGTTCCAAAATGGAATTCGAACACCCTACCCTAAAAGTGGGCAGTTGTAGGTGAATTACAGTGCAAAATGGTAAGTCGTACCTTGGAAGGTGGGGCGTGACACTAGGTGCCTAGGCCCTTGCTCTAGCTCTCTAGCTTGCCTTGGGGCTGATCTACCTCTCTGTCCTCCTTGCCTCTCCTTTTTTTATTACATTGTGCACCAAGATGGCCTATCTACTTGCAGTTATAACATACTTTTCTTAGGGGTCCATCGGTTGGTTTTGGGCCTCTATTTACACCCCCAGTCATTATCCTTAGCTCCTCGCTTCTTGTCCCAGATCTTATTATGCTCCTCATCTTCTCTTTCCACCACTCAAGCTCTCTCTAAGATGTCCTCGTATCTCGTTAGCATAAGAGAAACCACATCTAGCTTGATAGAAAAACTTAGACCCTCCTAGAATTCTCGGTTGTCTCCATGGAATCTGCCTGTGCCCACGACACGAATCTGGCTAGAGATCTGAAATGCTCATCATACTCTTCAACTATCTTCTTTCCCTGATCTAGGGACATAAACTTTGTGGCCCTCTTAGCTCTCTCGCTAGCCGGCACATAATAATGAAGGAACTTCTCTCTAAAATCAGCCCAAGTCATGCTCATTCCATCATCAGTTACCATATGCTTCTTAGTATTCCACCACCGCTCTGCAACTCCCTTTAGTTTGTAAACTGCATAAGATACCTTGCGTCCCTTAGGAACCTCATGTAACTGAAAACCTTCCCATTCTAGTAACCCACTCATCCACTACCCGATAATCTTCCTCTCCTTTGAAAGTTGGAGGCTTCATATTGTGAAATATTTTCATGTTCAAATCCAATCTAGGCTGCTGATGTGTCATTTGAGCCAAATCCACTACAAAATTCCTTGGGCTATTCTTCCTTCTCACTGGTTCGAGCTCACTTGGTCTAGCCTGAGGTGTGGATTCCCCTATTGACCTTCTCCGTGTCTGAAGAAGTTCTTGAAGTGTTTGAGGCATGGCTCCAAATTCTAGCATCCCAACCTGAACTGGTGGAGCAATGCCTCCACTAGACCCTGGCACATCTGCTCTGCCACTCCCTGCAATTGATGGCTCTCTTTCAACCTCTAGAACCTCCACATTAACTTGATTATGCTCCCTTTCACTAGGAGCCTCATGATGTTCTTCTTCCAGAGCCATTCTAGGCATACTCTCCTATTCCCTCTATACCTCCCTCTTAGGAGTCTCATTCTAAACATCTTGGATCACTACACCTGTTGTCCTCTATCTAGTAACTCCCCTCACTGGTTCTTCCTCAATCATAGGGGCTATCCCCTCATCAACACGCTTCCTTGGTGCCATCTTTGCACCAATTAATAACAAACACTAGGTCATGTAAAACTAATTAATCAACACTTATACAATTCATACATATGATTCTATAGTGGAACGGCCTAAGGTCTCTAATTTCATTCCCTAGACTAGTGCTCCCCCACTATCAATGAGTTCACTTATTTTTATGCATCATGTTTATTCTTTCTTTCTCTAGTCTAATAGTTATGGTCATGCTCTAATGAGACTCTTCGCTTTGATACCACTTTGTAACACCCCAAATTTTAGGGTACTACATACTCATGTTCCAGAGGAGGATTCTACCAAAAATCTGGTAGAGTCTCCTGTGTATTATGGGGGTCCCCATACTTGTACAAGCATTCCATATGTCTCAATATACAATTACACATATCACCACAATCCTTAGAATCAATTAAATCTCATAGCATAACAAATAACCATAGAATCATGAATAGTTCCATATAAACTCACACAACTACATGCTGGCTCATTACCCACACCACAAGTCAAAAATCAACATCCTGACATCATTTCATCTCATAATCAAAGCTTAGCAAAGTAATAAATGAAATCCAACGCCTCTTTTTTCATCCCTAACTAATCAAATAAAGAATGATAACTCTCATAAATAACCAAAAAAAGTCATAATAGTAAATAAATCTTCAAGTTCATCTTCCCATTAGCCGCATATCTAGTCCCCTCCTTTAAGCACCAACCCCTAGTTGGGCTTCTCCATCATTCTTGGTGTCTAAAATCATAGAAAAAGAGTGAGTCTGGGCAAACCCAATAAGCAGGGAGGTGTTATAAACAATAAAAATCCATTCAAATGCAATTAAACTTAGCTCATGCCAATGCAGCCATGCCTCATATGTAATGCATGCTCATAATTACATATACCATAATAAATGCCATAAAGGTCAACATCTAGCCTCATAAGCTCCATATGCCACACAGGCATCCAACTAGCCACACAAGCAACTAATCAGCCACATAGGCTACACTAAGCCACCACAGCATATATCATATATCTCATATAACTCAACCATATGCATGCTAATGTTATACTCAACACATGTCAAATGGCTAAAAACTAGATCACAACATAATATAATAAAGGCTCAAATCATGATACAATATGCATGTGGTCAAATTCAAACATAAATTGTTCCATAATTTCAATCATAATGCATTCGAAACAAACATTGATAAAATTCGGTACCTATATGCCAGTACACTAAATCATGTCCATTCATGCAGGAATTTGAGAAAAACCTACTTACCTCGCTAGAAAGCAATCCTCAACCTTCAATTAACTTACTATTCTCTAATTCAAGGTTCGATGGATCCTGCAACATTTCATATATCACTCTAAGCATTCTTAAACAATCACATGGAAAGTCAAGTCAACTACATGCACATGGTTATTGAGGGTCTAAATAATCATTTCCCATATCCCATCTGCCCATCTTGGTTATTGAGGGTCTAAATAATCATTTCCCATATCCCATCACTTATCACATAATGGAAAACAACATACAAGCACTTTCTAACTCATTTTGTTAAAGTTTGCAAAAGTTCAACTTATAGTCTCTTTCATAAGTCACCTATTGAAAGTTCTTTTGAACTATGTTGCCAACTACTTTCTCCCTTCATTCATGCATCATTCTAAGCCATCTAAATATATTATCTAAGCACCACAAACTACCCTCATAGCTACCCATTTATAAGAGGCTTCCTCAAACACAACTCTAATGCAAATTTTGCTTCAAATGAATGTGTTGCTACCCACATTCATAATTTCTCACTAATCATTCATTTTATGCATTCATACCCTATGTGGGATCTATTTAATAATCAAATAGGATGTCTAATCAAGCCACAACACTCCACCCCTGTAATGCCCCCCGCTCTAAGGCGTTACTTAGGCAAGAATAGGAGGACTCACGGCCAGAGTCTCCCCTGAACTTACCATCTTACACCTCTATAAAAATTTACAAATATCCACATGTGTCCATAATTATAGTTACACTATAAAGTTAAAGTGTATGAAAATTACCCTCACATCTAATAAAATAATGACATGCAACTTAAAATACTTCATACACTTAAATTTACATTATTTACACAATTAACATACTAAATAAATCACACTTTTAATACATTCCAAAATATATCAAAAAGGTAAGAATCTCTAATTATCATGGTTTATCCCACTCTTGAGCTCTAACCCATTATTAGGCTCTATCTTCTAGCCTATTAACTAAAACATAAAGTATAGTGAGTTCAAGTACCTTAGTAAGTAGGCATAAATTAAATCAATTATTAAATATAGAATGTAACTAGATTCATATGCTCATAATAGAACTATACTATCATAGAATAAATACAAATAATAAAAAATGATCCTCAATAAAAATCTGCTAAGATGTTTACTATATCTGATTGTTTCTATTCACATTTAAACTCGTTTCCTTTCTAATGCGTTCCTTTCATTTCCAGTCATTCACTATATTTTGCCTGCAAACAATTAGTACCATATTCAGGAGGCCATCAATCAAACCAAATGCACAATATCACAATCAAATAGACTCATCTTTCTTACAACTTTAGCGTACTCTAGCTTTTCCTACTACCTTAGTTACGAATGTTATGAGACTTGAAATATCCCACCTTCACTGCAACTCAGGGGTCATATATTTTCCATTTACACCTACTAAGTAATCAGAGGAGTGTCATAAATAATAGGTTGATCAGACCTCTTCGCCAAGAGAGGCGGTATCTATAACAAAGCCCTAACAAGGGCTAGATTCCAATGTGCAAATGACCATTCCGATAAGTGTCCAAACCCAATTAACTATAATTCATGCATGGAAAAATATAAAATTCTTACTCAAATTACTCAACATTGTATAATACTTCCATTCGATTATCAAACCCAATAATATAAATCTTTCGACATTCAATGTTTATCATATCATCACAATTATCTAAGCATATCTTCAATTCTCGACCAAAGAACCAAACTCAATTGCATACTTAGCTAGGACATCAGTTTCATACACCTATATTTTACTAAATGAATTCTTATACAAAGCCATTGATTATCACAACATCATAACATGATCCTTCTTTTGTCTTTATTATTTGTCAATTGTGTTTCAAAAATATTCCCATAAAACATATTTTTAGTTAGTAAAAACATTGTAGAAATACCCAAATTATCAAAATATAAAATATCAAAATTTTGCCAAAGTTACTCTTCACAGCAACACCTTGTTGTGGCTAGGCCACGACGTACAAAAATTTCACTGTTTATAGGGGGAGCTTGCCACGGCAGGGACATTCTTTGCCACGGCAGATACCTTACTGCGGCAAGGGACTACCTTGCTACAACAGAGTCTTTGTTGTTTTTTCCTTTTGCAATTTTTTGAGCTTCTTATCGCAGCAAGGTCCCTACTGCCCACCTATATTTCATGAGAACATATTTTTTGTCTCATTCTCAATGTCCCTTATTTAACCACTTTAATTTCATCTTATTTCACTTTGTTTAACATTGATTCTCATCTACTAATTCCACCTATCCATCAAATACTTTGATAAACAATACTATTCTATTTATAACATATAGTGGGTTCATAACTTTTGTGCAGTTTATAATACTTCACATGCACTAACAACATCCCCCTTGCATTTATTTCTTTCATCCTTACTTAATTCTCTTCTTCAAACTTCTCACTACACATTTTGCTTAGTTAGCACATATCTAAAACATGACATACTAAATTTTATCCCAAAATGAACTCATAATACAATTGAACAATAACAATATCAATATTGAAAGATCTCAATTTTAGTAGAAGTACTTATGCAGATAAACCTGCTTACCTTGTTAATACACCTTCCTTTCCTTTCAACTTTATGTTTCCCCAACGTGGTTTACCGTTTAAGATCCAACACTATGATACATACCACATGATCCTTCAACTACACTAAGGTATATGCTACATGATCATTCAACTCCATTCACTGTCCATAAAATTTAATCATTGCAGATGTGATTCTAGTTTTATAACACTACCTCAATTAGAGTTTTGCTAATTACTAATCTATAACTTAATCAAAATATAATTATTGAATCATTAACAAAAGTTAAACATGATATACTACTCTTAATGCGATTTCATCAAACACCTATAATACAATTTTCAAATTTCCATATACTTGTTATCTACATGTTGAGATTTCTATTCTAAATTACATGTTAATGCATTTAAACTGAATTCCTACCAAAATCCACATTCAAAACATCCACTTCACTACTAAATTCTTGTTTTCCCTAAACCCTACTCTTCCAATAATAAAATCATGCTTTATGAACTAAAATTCAAATGATCTATCAAGTAAAATAGGTTAATCACTAGTAGAAGCTTACCTCTTAATTTCTCTACTCAAAATCCACACTCCAAGCTCTAATGCAAAACCCTTGTATTTTCTATAACTATCTTCTCTCCAAATCACTGAATATGAGATGTTCTTCTTAATGGTTTGCTACAGATTCTTCAATTCTTAGTCTTCTGGTAGTTAAGCTTTAATTCCTTCAAGAATCAAGTGTTTTGAAATGTTGGGGTGCAAGAGGGAGGGCTGGAGATGTTTGGGCTGGAAAATGGGGCTGCTGGAGCATTTTAAGCTCCTTCCCTATGATACTCTGGCTATGCATACTAAGGCACATGCGGCCTACCTATCATGTGTTCTGACCTTCTTTAGCACTAAAATTCCTTCCTATACACCATATTACTTAATTCATCTGTCACTCCCATCATGATTCTTCCATTTACATTACATTTTATACATATACGGTTCTTTTATACACTACTATAAAACAATTCTTCCCATTTCAAAAATTTTAGGGTCTCACATTTTGCCCCCTTTATAAAAAGTTTTAACCTTGAAACTTATGTAAACAAGTGAGAATATTTAAATCTTATCACATCTTCCAATTCCCAAGTTGCTTCATCTTCTGAATGATATCCCCATTGTACCTTTACTAGATGAATGACCTTGTTCCTCAACTGTTTTTCCTTAGTATCCAATATTTGAATTGGCTACTCTACGTATTGTAGATTTTCTTTAATTTGGATTTCTTCTAGTGTCAACATGTGAGATGAATCTAGTTCATACTTTCTCAATGAAGACACATGGAAGACATCATGGATTCCACTCAGTAGTGGTGGGAATGCAATACAGTACGCTACCTTGCCAATCTGCTCCAAAATTTCATAGGGACCAATATACATCGGGCTCAGTTTGCCCTTGGTACCAAACCGCACTACACCCTTTATTGGAAATACTTTCAAGAAGACTTTATCTCCTACCTGAAATTCTAAGTAACTCCTTCTTATGTCTGCATAACTCTTCTAAAGGGATTGAGCAATATGAATCATTTTCTTAATTTATGTTACCTTTTCAACTGTGTTAGCAATCATCTCTAGTCCTACCAAGGCAATCTCGCCTACCTCGGTTCAATATAGTGGACCTTAAAAGGAGTCATTTGGATATTGGAATGATAACTATTATTATATGCGAATTTGATCAATGATAAATATTGGCTCCAAGTTTTGCCCCATTATAGAGTGCAAGCTCTAAGCATGTCTTCCAGCTGCTAATTCACTCACTCTGTCTGCTTATCTGTTTGGGGGAGATAAGTGCTACTGAAATCTAGGTGTGTCCCCATAGCCTTGTGTAGCACTCTCCAGAATTTTGAAGTAAACATTGATCCTCTGTCTGAGATAATTACTTTGGGCACACATGCAATCATACAATTTCTCTCTGATAAATCCAGACATATTTCTCAGCAATAAATGTGGTTTTAGCTGATATAAAGTGAGCTACTTTAGTCAATCTGTCCACAATTACCCAAATGCTATCAAACCCAGCAACTATCCTTGGCAGACCAATGATAAATTCCATTGTTATGTCTATCCATTTCCATTCAAGAAGTTCAATAGATTACAATAATGCACCTGGTCTTTGATGTTCTGCTTTTACTCTTTGGCATGTTAGACATTTAGCCACATTTTAGTAATATCATTTTTCATCCCATTCCACCAGTATAAAGATTTCAAATCATGATACATTTTATTGCCACCAGGATGTATAGTATAAGAGGATGATGAGTGGATTTCATTCACTCATAAGATACGTTTTTATACTTAGATATTTGTTATTCTTATGCAATTGTGTT
>JAYJMB010002748.1:0-14922 GCA_036873735.1 Pouteria campechiana
AGAAGCTTCGAACTGAGCAAAGCAGTGGAGTCACCTCTGAAAGGACATGTCATCATTGTGGCCAACCTGGACATATTTGGCCGAATTGTCCTGTTTTGAAGAGAGAGGGAAGGAAGCCTACTAGGCAGACCCCTATTCAGTCAAGAGAGCCGAGCCAGACAGCCAACCAGCCACAAGGAGCAGAGCAGAGGAGACCGATCGTTTGCTATCAGTGTGGTGAGCCAGGCCACATTAGACTTAACATTTACTTGTTTTTCTTTCCCTTAAACTTAAATGTGGTGCATTTCAATTTGATATGATCTTGTACACATTGTTTGTCACTCTCAAGTTACTTCCCTAGCTTAGTTAACTTGTTTTAATCATTTATTCCTGAAACACTAGGAACTTAACTTGTTAGTACCTCAACATTTCAATCATGTGTTTTCTCATCCTAAAAACTTAGTTGGTTAGTTACATTCATCATCAAAATCAAGCTAAATAGAAGGGTTAGACTTAACATGGTGATAGTCCAAAAGGTCAATGGGAAGTGGAGGATGTGCTTGGACTTCACACTCCTGAACAAATCTTGCTAAAGGGATAGCTACACACTCACGAACACTGATCAATAGGTTGGGTGGAACACAAACTAATAGCATTTGTGGATGCCTTTTCAAGATATCATCAAATTAGGATGCATGAGCTTGACAAGAGAAAACAACATTCATGACAAACATGTGCACGTATTGCTATAAAGTCATGCCATTTGGATTAAAGAACTCAAGTGCTACCTATCAAGTGATGGCAAACATTGTGTTCAAAATCAAAACTGATACAAATATGGAGGCTCACATAGATGACATGGTCATCAAAAGTTGATTCTGTGCCAAACATCTTAGAGACTTGGAAGAAACATTCAAAACCCTACAAAAGCATTAGATGAAGTTGAATCCGTAGGAGTGTGTCTTTGAAGTCTCATCAAAAAAGCTCTTAGGATTCCTAATATCCTAGAGAGGGATAGTGGCTAATCTAGAAAAAATCAAGGCTATCCATGACATAAAAGGGCCTATAAACACCAAAGAAATACAGAAATTGATAAGTAGACTAGCTGCACTGAACAGGATTTTATCAAAATTAGAAGAAAGAAACGTATCCTTCTTCAAAATGCTCTATAAAAGTAAGTTACGAGAAGAAATAGAATCATTCAAATTGAGAAAAGATAATAGGAGGCCCTCAAAGACTTAAAGGTTTATCTTCAATCTCTCCCTTTATTATGGATCCTTGAAAGGGGAGAAACTTTGTATCTTTACTTAGATGCATGATTCAAAAAAGTTGCAACATTACAATTCTAAGAGCTAGCATCCCACAAGCAACTAGTATACTATGTCAGCAGAATGGTGAGGGACACTAAAGCAAGATACCTAGTAGTGGAGAAGATGGCTTTCACCCTAGTAATCACTATAAGGAAACTGTACTCATACTTCCAAGGGCATCCAGTCTACATCTACATGGACCAACCTTTAATGTAGCTCCTCCAATATATGAAACTTTTGAGCCTCATGGTTAAGTGTGTATTGGAGCTTATTGTGTTCAACATTGATTTCCTCCCAGGAATATCCATCAAAGGAAAAGTTATGGTAGATTTTATTATGGAATGCACAAGCAACATTATAGAGTAATCAGGCACCATGGCAAGGCCAATCTCCACCACAAACATGGAATCTATAATGCCAACTATGGTACCATGGAAGAAATATGTCAAGGGGACACTTATCCTCTAGACATCAACCATGCTAGAAGCTTTATGTGAATGGATCCTCAAACAAGATTGGAGTGAGAGTCGGACTAGTTCTCCAAAGCTTAGAAGGAATCGTAATCAAGTGTGCTCTCTAGTTCGGGCTCCTTGCAACCAATAATGGGAGTTGAATATGAAGCCCTATTGGTAAGACTTCAGATAGCCCAAAAGTTGAAAGTACAAATGTTGCAAATTTATTACAATTCCCAACTCATAGTAAAGCAACTAAAGAAAGAATGCGAGGCCAAGGAACCATTGAAGGTGCAATACCTATTGGCAACTCGTAAAGTGATGGAACGAATTCCTAATGCCTTCATCTTGTAAATACTAAGATAAGAAAATGAAAAGTCTGACATATTATCAAAGTTGGCTTCAATGCTTACATTCGATCCCTAGAGGACCATCCTACTCAAATACCTTGGCAACCTAGTGTGGTAGACACCAAGTAGATGATGTTAAAGTCCAAGAGCTATCACTGATGGACATAATCACTGCATACTTAAAAAATGGAGAAAAATGAATTGATCCCTTAGAAGTAAAGAAATTAACATGGTTTGCAACTAAGTTAATTTACTTCAATGATAAATTGTACTGGAAGGACACATGCATCCATATCTCTTATGCATTATAGAGAATGAGGTCAAAAAATCATCAAGCAAATCCATGAGGTGAATGCATGAATCACATTAGGGATAAAACTCTAACATTTAAGTCAATCATACAAGGGTATTATTGGCCCACCATGGCTTTCGATTTGAAGGAGTACATGAAGAAATGTGATAAAGGCCAAAAACGTGCATGTTAGCATAAATGCATGATTTTGATGACAAAAAAAACTTGATTAAAGATTATATACTAATAGTTATTGATAAGCATTTAGCGTGAAGAATCAAGTTGCAAGCCTCAGGGACAAATGAACACAGAAAAGATATTCCAAGGCATCAATCTATTTGACTGAAAAGACTTAGGCAAGTGTAGAAGCAAAAGATAAAGTACCATTATAGTCAAAGCTCAAATTAAAAGGAATCAAACATCAACATTCATCTGTCAAAGTAAAGATTATCTCTGACAAATGCAAAGCAAAGTAACGTGCATACAAAATACATTGCTTGTCATAAGTGACCCATAGTCAAATAGCTCACCAAGCCAATGATCATTTGTTAAAAATAGACAAAGGTGGAGCATGGAGTTGATCAGTGCCTCTAAGAATTCATCTACAACCTACAATAGATAATCCAATAGATAAACTACTGAAAGGATAGTTCATCTACACCTCAACTATTTAACTATTACTTGCAACAGACAATCCAATAGATAAAGTGCTAAAAAGATAATTCATTTACTCCTCAACAACTTGTTTATTACTTACAATAGACAATCTAATAGATGAAGTGGTGAAAAAATAATTTGTTTGTGCTCCTATAGTTCATTTCTAACTTACAATAAACAATCCAACAGACAAAGTATTGGAAAGATGATTTGTCTATGCCTCCACAATTCATCTATTACGTGCAATGGATAAATCAATAGATGAAGTGCTGAAAAGACAATTCGTCTGTGATTCATCTACTACTTACCATGGATAGACTTTGTCTGATGGACAATTGGACAAATACTTTGTCTGTCATAAGTGAAGATGAGAAATGAACAAATTGAATCATTGGTCTTTGTCTAGCATTAATGACTCTCTTTCCATATAGATGAAAGAGTCAGTCATTGCAGCAACTCTTCAAACAATACTTCTTAAGAATCAGGATCCTCCAAGGTCAGAGCTGTAAGTATTCTAGCAGATGAGTATTAAGCAGAAGTTAGAGAATTCAAATATGTTAATTAGAATGATATTTGTCATTAATAGAGTTCACTAACCACCAACGACTAGAATTCAAAGCGGCTATAAATGCAGATCATTTAATCAAGAAGAACAATCGAGGAAAATATTAAATACCCTCTTGAAAGCATTTATTGAACTGAGCCAAAACCTTATGCATCTTTCAAGAGTCTTGAGCCTTACATTCAAACCTTCCTCAACTTTCTTTGAAGGCTCCCAACCACCTTTTAGGAAGATCATTTACTTCCTTGAGCTAGTGGTTAATAGTAGATTCAAGAAGAGTTGTGATTGTCTGAGTGTAGACAAGAGTTATTTATTCATGTCCCCTAGAGCTTGAATCTAGAAGAGTGTTGGGAGCATTATGATTACACCCCTTAGAGCTAGAATCTAGAAGAGTGCTAGGAACACTATAGTTTTGCCCCCTAGAGCTAGAATCTAGAAGAGTGCAGGGTGCACTAATTGTATTTCTGCTATTGAAGATAGTGAAACCCAAGACACTAAGAGAAGAGTGTTCTTGGAAAAGTGGAGCAGAGTGTTTACTCCAACCAGTATAAAATCTTATTTATTTGTGCACTGATTAAGTGATTAGATTAATTGCTACAGGGACATTTGATCCACAAGGGGTTTATCAAATTTTTAAGTACCCAATTCACCCCTCCCCTCTTGGTTATTTGCTTAAGCTTTGGTACCAACAAGTGGTTTCAGAGCAGACTACATGAGAATTTGTAGTGATGCAATGGCAAACCCTTCATCTTCTTTACAGATATTTACCGAGGGGTAATTATCTACCCAACCACCCCTATCTGATAAAACCAAATTCACTTTCTAGAAGTGGAGGATGAAGCAATTCATTATATAGCCAATGATATGAAATTTTGAAAGTACATTAAAATTGGAATTACTCTTCCCACAACTGAGGTAGATGTATAGACTAAAGAGAAGGCCACCTCAGTACAAAATAATGCAAAGGCTATGAACTCTTTGTTTTGTGGACTATCTTTATTTGAGTTTGATAGAGTATCCTCTTGCACTACTACAAAAGGTGTTTGCGATAAATTATTGTCTATACATGAAGGATGCTCACAGGTCAAAGGAACCAGAAGGAATATATCAATAGGAGAACTAGAAAAATTTAAGACGAAAGAAGGGGAGAGCATATCAAAAATGTATGCTCAATTTTTAAAAATTACTAATGCTTTGAAT
Organism: Pouteria campechiana; assembly: GCA_036873735.1. Taxonomy (NCBI): domain Eukaryota; kingdom Viridiplantae; phylum Streptophyta; class Magnoliopsida; order Ericales; family Sapotaceae; genus Pouteria; species Pouteria campechiana. The sequence continues at coordinate 4,803 of JAYJMB010002748.1, forward strand.
GGTTTGGAAAAAGAAGTCACAAATTCTGAACAGGTGATGAAGATACTAAAGGCACTACCAGAATCCTAGAACCAGCAGATCATAATAATAGAAGAAGCAAAGGATCTGAACACTCTTCTAGTGCACGATCTCATCAGCTCACTAATGTCACACAATCTGATCAAAAGTAAGGAAGAGGAGCCAAAAAGCAAAAGAAAAGTATTGCTCTCATGGTAACCAAGGAGAGCAACAGTGACCCTGCATCACAATTTGAAGATTATATGGTCATGATAGTTAGAAACTTCAGAAGATTCACAAGAAGCAGTAGAGGTAGCACCTTAAGGAGATCACCTAAACAAGAAAAGAAAACGGCTGAACGAAAAAATAATTGCCCCACATGCTATAGATGTGGAGGAATTGGATACATGTCTCCCTAGTGTCCAAATGAAGAAAAAGTAAACATAAATGAGAAAGATGAAAGAAGGGAAAAGAAATACTTTAAGAAGTCATCAATAAATCAAGCCAGAGGAATATATGTGAATGATGAGGACTCCTTGGGCACAAGTTCAAATGAGAAAGGTGACAATGAAGTTTGATGCCTTGTAAGAATATGATGCATGGCTCACATGGAGAACGAATCAACAGATCAAATCCCCATCAAATATCAATGCACAATAGAGCTAGAGATGGAGGTAAACCCTTACTACTCTTATAGTTCTAACTCTTAAAGCTTGAATAGTACTTGTGTCAAATGCGAAATGTTTGATGAGTTACAACAATCATACAACTCTCTCTTTAGTGAATTTAAAATAATTGGCCAGAAATTCACTCAAAATAAAAGCCACTTTGATGCAACTGTCAAAGTAAATTCTATTCTGGCATAAAGAATCTATCTCTACAAAAAAATGTTGGAAATCTTAAGAAGGAGATTGAGATATTGAATAGTATGTTGAGCAAATTCTCCAATTTAGGAGAATTTGTTGCCAAGTTCATGAGAATGGCCGGTCAAATTAGTAAAAAGTTGTGAAAAGTTAGATGATGAAATTTTATAAAAATTTGCTGGATAGTCTAAAGGAGTGAACCTCAGAGAACAATGAGAAAACTATTCAAATATGAGAAGATTCATAGGTTATCCATGAGTAAAGAAACCAATGGAATATAGTGCACAAGGCAGAATTCCGAACACTAGCTATTTTTGCAATAAAATTAGATACAAAGCATATGTTGCTATGACAAAAAAGATGCAAGAAAAAGGTGCAAAAATGAGATAGAAACCCAATGATTATGTATAATATTCTAGCACCCGCAATTCTACTAACACCATTGGACCTAATACTTGGGTACCAAAGAGGTAAGAAGAATATTAGTTTTGAATGCAGGTAAGTTTGAAAGCTACATTTGGCAATACCTGGTTCATGGATAGTGGCTCTTCAAGACATATGACTAGGAACAAGAAGTTGTTCAAAGAATTGAAGCAAATAAGTGGAGGAACAGTTGCATTTGACAATAATGACAAAGGCCTCATCAAAGTGATAGGTAATATTTATGGTTTATTCAATGCATGCATAGAGGGTGTATTATACGTAGAAGGACTCAAGCATAATTTGCTAAGTTTTAGTCAATTATGTGACAAGGGTCACAAAGTTGTGTTTGAACCATCTCCATGTAATGTATTCAATGTAGACAAAGATCTATTATTCAGTGAAAAAAAAGAGCAGAAATTTTTATCTAGTACAGCTAGATGATATTGTTGAAAACACTTAATTATAGTCAAAGATGATCCATGGGTGTGGCATTAAAGGATGGGACACATTAATTGTCAAATATCATATCTTTATGGAAAAGCGATCTCGTGATTAGTCTACCTAAACAAAATAATGATAAAAATTAAATATGTAAATCCTCTCAATTGTCAAAACAGACCAAAGTATCTTTCCATCCTAAAAATGAGGTATCTACATCTAAACCTCTAGAATAATTACATATGGATCTCTTTGGATCATCAGATATTGTTACCCTTGAAGGAAAAAGATATGTATATGTCATTGTGGATGACTACTCTAGATTCACATGGGTGATTCTCTTGACTAGAAAAGACGAAGAATTTTCAATATTCTATACATTTTCAAAGTTAGTTTAAAATAAGAAACATATGTCAATTGTGTCTGAAAATTTATTGACTTTTGTGATGAAAAAGGAATTTACCATAGTTTCTCATCATGCATAACTCCTTAACAAAATGGAGTTGTGGAAAGAAAGAATCAGACAATTCAAATGGAAAAGACCATGTCGAATGAGAGTTTTTCCAAAAGATTCTAGGGAGAAGCAATAAGTACAGCTTGTTATGTACCGAACAGGGTTACCATAAGAGCAATCTTAAGGAAAACCCCATATGCGCTTTGGAAAGGAAGGAAACCCAATATCTCATATTTTCATTCCTTTGGATGCTCATGCTATATGCTGAACAATGGGAATGATAACCTTAGAAAATTTAATCCAAAAAGCAATTAAGTTATCTTCCTTGGTTACTCTTCTAACAATAGGGCATTTAGAGTATATATTAAGAGAACATAGGTTGTAGAAGAGTTTATACATGTTAATTTCGATAAAGCAAATGTAACCTTGACAAAGGAGTATAATAGTGATATAGATCAAGCTGCAACTAATATGAAAAAGATTAAACTAAAAGATCAAGATGATGCTGTAAAATGTGAAGATATGCAAAATTCAGATAATGAGGAGGAGGTAATCACAGGTAATGCTCCTAATCAACCTCCTACTGATTTGAGATTTATTAATGCCCAACTTAGAAAATAAATTATAGGTGATGTCTATGATGGTGTCAAGATGAGAAGGTTCATGCAAAACATTTATGGTCATTATGCTTTCATTTCTATAATTGAGCTAACTTGCATTGATCAAGCCTTAAATGATGAAAACTGGATCATTACAATGCAAGAAGAGCTTAACCAACTTGAAAGGAACAAAGCATTAGAATTAGTTACAAAATCAAAGAATGTTGATGCAATTGGAACTAAATGGGTATTCAGAAACAAACTGGATAAAAGTGGATTGGTAGTAAGAAACAAGGCATGAATAGTTGCTAAGGGTTATTCCCAAGAACAAGGAATTGACTATAAAAATCATATGCCCTTGTAGCCAGATTAGAAGCCATTAGAATGTTATTTGCTTTTGCATCCTATAAGAATTTCAAATTATTTTAGATATATCTAAAGATTGCATTTCTAAATGGATATTTAAGTGAGGAACTATATGTAAAGCAATCCCCTGGTTTTGAAAATAATGATCAACTCAATCATGTCTATAAGCTCACCAAAGCATTATATGTTTGAGACAAGTTCCAGAGCATGGTATGAAAGGCTAAGCAAATTCTTTGGTAATCATCAATTCAATAAAGGAAAAGTTGATACTAACTTTTTCAGCAAAAATATTGTCATAGATGACATTATATTTGGAGTTACTAATGAGGGTCTTTATCAAGATTTCTCAAAGATCATGCAGGCTAAATTCGAAATGAGTGTGATCGGGGAATTAAATTACTTCTTAGATTGCAAATCAAATAGAGATGATGGAAACTATATTTTCTTAATCCAAATATACTAGAGAAATGCTAAAGAAGTTCAAAATGGAAGAAGTTAAAGCAGCAATCACTCCAATTAGCACATCAACAGGGCTGGATAAGGACGAAAAGGGTAAGTTTATATATCAAAAATAATATTGAACTATGATTTGATCTCTTCTTCACCTTATGATATCTAGACCAGATATTCTCTTTAGTATATGCTTATGTGCTAGAATTTAGCCTAGTCCTAGAGAGTCTCATCTTATTATAGTGAAATGAATTTTTAAGTATTTGGTTGACACACCAAATCTAGGACTCTATTATCCCAAGGGAACTAGTTTTGAACTAATTGGATATTCAGATGCTAACTTTGGGGGACACAAAGTTGATAGAAGAAGTATTAGTGGAATCTGTCAATTCCTAGGAAATAGTCTAGTATCATGGTTCTCTAGGAAATAAACTAGTGTTTCTCTCTCTACCGTAGAAGCCAAATATATAACAATTGAAAGTAGTTACATTTAATTGTTGTGGATGAAGCAAAAACTTCTAGATTATGGATTGAGACGAAAAAATATACCCATCAATTATGACAATACTAGTGCCATATACTTGACAAAGAACCCTATTTTACATTGAAGAACCAAGCATATAAAAATTAGGCACCACTTTATTAGAGATCATGTAGAAAAATATGATATATGCTTAAAATATGTGCCTACACATGCTCAACTTGCTGATATCTTTACTAAGCCACAACCCTTAGACACTTTCTACAACATTAGAGGAGAATTAGGCATGACTAATGTGATCACTTGAGAATGACATCTTTAATATTTCTATGCCTGAAGTTGCAATGTTTGTTATATGCTTTCATGAGACTAGACTTCGTCTCAAATAAAGTAAGCTACTTTTATATATTGTTCTATTCTCACTTCATCTAGATCATGGTTTTTAAGGCAAGTACACCTTTTTTCTTTCCAAACTTAATTAAAAACTATGATATCACATTGAAATCTATTTTTAGCCCAAGTTGTTCCTTCTCTATTGAAATATCATATCAACTATGTAATATTGCCCCCACGTGAAGTCTATTTTAACCCATGACTAGCAATGCTTCTTTGCACCACAATGATGAAGCAACTTAGGGAAGGGCATTTAGGAAGAAGATATAGAAGGAAGACCAATGAGTGGTGGAAATTGAAGCACTAAAGGATTTTTCTTCACTTCTCTTGGTAGGACGATATTACTTTTGTTCATGATAATGTTCCAGTTCACCTATCCCATCAGAAGTATTTATCTTCAATATATGACTCTCAAAAACATGATTTATATCTCAGCCACTTTGCCCCTGGATCCAACTTCATCATTGGTTGGGGCTCTTGATGAGGGGGGAAAGGAGGATCCAAGCGCCTCATTAATCATCTCCTTCCCCTCTTCCCTTCCTTGAAACTTTGTATCACTCATAGTGATACAAAGTTCTCCACCCCCTCCCCTCATCTATGGTCTCACACACAACCTCTCTTGCACCTAAAATATAGGATGAGTTATTTTTCTCTTTGTTTGTAACTTTGTTTATACTGAAATAAAATGAAATGAAATGGTTTCATTATTTTCAAGCTACCTCTATCTGCATGTGTATTTTGCAAGTACTACATTTCTTTTTTATTATGACAAAAAAGGGAGAAAGAATCTACAAAATTATCTCAAGGGTAACACAACATAACTTTGAATTAATCAGGGGGAGAATACATACAAAACTAGTCAAGGGAAATAACAAAAAATTACAACTTGATGAATGATTAAACTTTGTAAAATATTTTCATTAGACTGCATACAATCAGGGAGAGATTATCTTTTATGAGATAATTTTTAATCGAGTTTTGTCATCCTCAAAAAGGGGGAGAATGTTATCATAAATGCATGGTTTTGATGACAAACAAAACTTGATTAAAGATTATGTATTAATGGTTATTGCCAAGCATTTAGCATGCAAAATAAGGTTGCAGGCCTCACAGACAAATGAACACGAAAAAGATATTCCAAGTCATCAATCTATCTGACTAAAAAACCTTAGGCAATTGTAAAAGCAAAAGATGAAATATTGCTATAGTCAAAGCTCAAGTGAAAAGGAATCAACTATCACTATTCATCTGTCAAAGTGAATATTATATCTGATGAATGCAAAGCAATGTGCATACAAAAAGCTTTGCCTGTCATAAGTGAGCCATAGTTGAACAACTCACCAAGCCAATCATCGTCTCTTAAAAATAGACAAAGGCAGAGTAGTGAAGTTAATCTGTGCCTCTAACAATTCATTTCTACCTGCATCAGATACTAACAAATAAATTATTGAAAGGATAATTCATTTGCACCTCAAAAATTTAACTATTACTTACAATAGACAATCCAACAGATGAAGTGTTGAAAAGATAATTCTTTTGCACCTCAACAATTTGTTTGTTACTTACAATAGACAATCCAACAGATGAAGTGATGAAAAGATAATTCGTCTGTGCTCCTACAGCTCATCTGTTACTTATAATAGACAAACCAATAGATAAAGTGCTGGAAAGATGATTCGTCTATGCCTCCATGATTTTTCTATTATGTGTAATGGACAAACCAATAGACAAAGTGCCAAAAGGACAATTCGTCTGTGCTAACTAGATTCATCTACTACTTATCATGGACAAACTAGAAGACGAAGGGACTATCTGATTGACAACAGGATAGATACTTTGTCTGTCATATGTGAAGACAAGCAATAGACAAGCTAAATCATTGGTCTTCATCTAGCATTAATGACGCTCTTTCCATATTGATGAAAGAATTAGCCATTGCAGAAACTCTTTGACCAATACTTCTTAAGAATCTAGCAATCATCTTCTCCAAGGTCAACACTACAGGCATTCCAGCAGATAAGGTTTAAGAAAAAGTCAAAGAATTCAAATATGTTAATTAGAATGGTCTTCTATCATTAATGGAGCTCACCTACCACCAACAGTTGGAATTCAAAGCGATTATAAATGCAACATCATTGGATCAAGAAGAATAATCAAGGAAAATATTCAATACCCTCTTGAGAGCATTTATTGAATTGAGCCAAAACCTTTTGCATCTTTCAAGAGTCATGAACCTTGCATTTAAACCTTCTTGAACTTTCTTTGAAGGCTCCTAACCAACTTTCAAGAAGATCATTTATTTCAACATTTAATCTTTAGAAATCTTCGCAATGCTTATTAAGAAGTATTTGTACTTTAACTTTCGATATTCATTATAATTCCTTGAGCTAGTGGTTGAAATAGACTCAAGAAGAGTTGTGATTGTCTGAGTGCAGACAAGTGCTATTTATTTATGCCCCATAGAGCTAGAATCTAGAAGAGTGTTGAGAGCACTGTAATTATGCCCCTTAGAGCTGGAATCTAAAAGAGTGCTGGGAGCACTATGTTTACACCCCCAAGAGTTGGAATCTAGAAGAGTACTAGGAGCACTATAGTTACACCCCCTAGAACTAGAATCTAGAAGAGTGCAGATTACACTAATTGTATTTCTGCTATTGAAGATAGTGGAACCCAAGATACTAAGAGGAGAGTATTCTTAGAAGAGTGGAGTAGAGTATTTACTCGAACTACTTTAAAAATCCCTGTGTCTTTTTTATTTATACATCGATTGAGTGATTAGATTGATTGCTAGAGGGATGTTTGATCTTAAAGAGGTTTGGCAAATTTTTAAGTACCTAATTCACCTCTCCCCTCTTTGGTATTTGCCTAAGCTTCGAGACCAACAATGCAAACATCACATGAATCCCCACCACCAATTTAGCCACCATCAACATCCTATGGACATTCTATTAATGAGGGATAGACATCCTATGTTCATTCCCACCAATCATAGGAAGAAAAAAGTATACCATTATCACTATAGATTACTTCACTAAATGGGAGGAGCTATGGCAATACAATCTATATCGATTACCCAAATAGAAGGATTTGTATTAGGAAACATCATGTGCTAGTATGGAGTACCTAGGGTCCTAATTACAAATAATAGAAGGTGCACAAAAAATTCTCTTCAATAGCCCACCTACAAACCAATGGACTCGCAAAAGTAACCAACAAAAGCATCATGGAGGGGCTGCAAAAAGTTGGAAGGGTCAAAAGGTAGTTGGTATACTAAACTCCCTAAGATAGTATTATGATAGAAGTGTTTTCGCTGCAAATTAAACTGCAAGTATACAGCGTCAAGTTTTATAATATAGTGATGAATGAGTGTCGTATCTACAGGGATTAGGTATTCCAATTATTCACTAGTTATCATCATGAATAATTCCAATTTTATCTGGACAACCAATAAATAGGATTTTAAATTAGAAATAAAGTCGATAAGCTTCAAATAGAATAAATCAATGTGTGAAGGTTCTAGAGGGTTGATTTCATTTATGTTCCATTCATGGTGCGTTCAAATCATGCTCAATTAATCATTGCATTGGTTTATAAATCAAGAATCCTAATTCTCTTGACGCCCTCTCCCGAGTGTCAAGCCGATTATCTATTCCCAATATCCTAATTTCAATGTCCCTATAAAAGTCAAAATGATGGGAACACACTAAGATCTATGGTTCCCTGCAAAGATTTCATAAAACATAAAAGCTCTCCTCAGTCATATATAATTTTATGTTATGAAGTCTAGATCCTATTCGGGTTACCTCTCCTGAGTGTAAAACTCTAAATACATAATCAATCAATAGATGGGTAGTCAATTAAAGGCATTAAACATCAAACATCACAAATAAACCAAATTGTAATGTCAATCAAGCAAATCATTGATTAATCCATGAATTTCACATAAACTCCATCTTCCCTCTAGAAAGAGGAAGATTAGCTAGACATGATGTAAAATAGATCAACCAAATTAACGTTCAACACCATCATAATTCTAATCCCAAGATAAAATCCACAATTACAAGGAAAGAAAGCTAGTAAAAACATAAAGAAGTCAAAGATAACAAATCCTTTCCCTTTTAGCTTGTCTTCCAATCCTTGTAAATGATTTCCTTCCTTCAATCTTCAAACATGATCTTCTTCTCTTTAAAATCCTTCACAAAAGCACTCTAAAAACCATAAGAAAACCAAGCAAAAAGACCTCCCAAAACTCTCTCTACAAGTCCCATAAAAATCCTCTTTGAAAACCTTAAAAACCAAAATAAAAGAAGAGCTAAAATCCAGCATCACCGTCAGTGCTGTAGCGCCAGTTTTTCTGGCTACAAAGGGGTGGGCCGATTAGGTTTTGGTGCCATGACACCAGCCTTATAGTTGCCTGTTGTGCTTCTTTCTTGCTTCTTTTCATCCTTTTTCTTTCATCTGTTGGTTGCATTTCCTTTGTTCCTTAATTTAGCTCCATTCTTCCACCATCCAAGGTACCTACAAAAAAAAATAAAATTATATGAAAAACATCTAAATTTCTCAAGAACAAACAACTAAACAAGCTTGAATAATATGAAATATAAATGAATAAAGTTCATTTATCAAATGCCCCCAAACTTACTTATTTACTCATCCCTGAGTAAAATAAAATAATAAACTTTACAAAAAGAACGCAAGATACATCAATCAAGATCATCGTTCAAAGACCTCAATAAAATTAATATGGTTAAGAAGAAAATTTTCAACTATCATGCATGTCTATAATTTGAACCTGAGCATTGTCCTTTCTACCTTAGATTCAAAGAGCATTTGCAACCAATTAGAGCCAATCAAATCCACATCACTTCATACTTGGATTCATTCTTGCAACTAAGTAATACATGTTAAATGCAAACCCTATGAATTCATAGATTACAAGAGAAAGACTACATTAGATGTGCATATGATGTTTTACTTTCTTTATTTACTTCTTTACTCTTCTTGTTTTCATTTTTTGTGGGCTATATTACTATCACATTCGTCACTTTTATCTTCTTTTAAATTCTTTGAAATATGATCCCCCCAATTCTTGGGTTGTATTACTACTACACCCCCAAACTTAATTTCTTTTCAGCTCATGGAGATGTGATCCCCCCAAGTAAATGAGGAGTCTTTAATCATATTCTTCTTTTATCTACTATTATTCTCAATCCTTAACTAGAATGAATTCTAGAGTTCAAACTGAACTATGTATTCTTAGTCACCTAAACTAGTGCTAAGTACTCACTGTATTAAAAAGAAATGGTTGTGTGATCAATGTGTAAAAGGAATTTGTAGTAAATTATACAAATGATTGAGTCAAGCATACAGAAAATAATGATTTTCATCATTTTCATCCTAATCATTATTATATATCTCTTACATGTCATTTGTTTTCTACAATGACCCTGATCAATGTTCCAAACTCACAAAAAAGAATGTTTTTTTCATATGTTTCATAATCCAACACAACCACATTCACACATTGAACATAACTACTACAACAAAACACAAAAACTAACAAACCAAAACAAATGTGGAATATAACTATTGAAACACAACACAGGTTAGTAGGAAAGGACACAAATAAGCAAAACACTAAACACAAAACACAAGT
>JAYJMB010002749.1:0-14919 GCA_036873735.1 Pouteria campechiana
TATATATATTTAAAAATTATTATATTTTAATTAAATACATGATAAAAATTAAAATAAATGATTTAAATTCCATCAAAATAATGTGATAGAGCTCATTTTAATTGGTTCCACCTTGGGCAGTGGTGAAATCAATTTTAAGTGTCCAACCTAATTTCCATCCAAAAATAGGTTATGGTGTATTTGATTTTAAGTGAAATAAATAAAAAAGAAGATAATGAGTACAAATATTACAAAAACAAAGAAATGATATTATTAATATAGAAATGACGTTAGTGAAGAATGAATAAAAATAAGACATGTAAATTTCTTTAAAAAAAAAGATAAAGTAGCTATGAATGATTAAATATAACGTGAATATAAAAGAAAGAGAAAAAAACTTTTGCTTTAAACTAGATACCTCTTTAATGTTAAAATTATCCATAAATCTAACATTTTATTTTAATTTTCAGCCCAAATTATAAATATTTTACATTCAACTCTACCTTTTGCATGGTCTATTTTAAGAATGTAATGTTCACCTAGTGAAAGAAAGAAAATAATATTACAAAGATAAAAGTAAAATAAATGTAGATAAAATTGACAAAATAAAACATCCAATGGTTGTTCAAAATAGATAAACATCTTATAAACAAAAGAGAAGGGAAAAGGGATGGTGGTGTTACTAGACCAAACATCAGGGCTCTCTTTTCTTCAATCAAAATTACATATTCTTCAATATTATTATACTTTTTTATTTTTTATTTTACTAAGGACTCCGATAATGTAAAATGGAATTGGAAAAATCCCCCTCGCATCGTCGATAACCTTGAAAATTCAAATTTACGACAAATAAGTAAATGAATTTACTCGCCAACTCAAAAACAGAAAATCCGCATTAAAAAAAAATCAAATCAAATCAACATGGGCGGTGGGACATCAGCCACCGTCTAGGAGCTGCTCGGAGGACTGGCTCTGGCCGTCGGAACGGGAGGACGGAGCCTCCGGCGCCCCAGCATCCACGTACTGCTGGATCACCAGCACCGACGCATGCGCGGCGAAGTCCGAGCAGAGCAGCACATCGGCGATCGCCCCCAGCTCCGGGCACTCGCTCCACTCCATCAGCCCTGCCGTCAGCGGCGAAACCACCCCGAACGCCCGACCCACCAAGAAAAGATCGGCCCCCTCCACCGCCCGTATCCCAGCCACCGTCTCCTCCGCGTTGTTCGACGTCGTCTCCATGAACTTGGTCGACTCGTCGCTGGCGAACCTCAGCCTGAACTGGCTGATGCAGTCTTCGTCTTCCTCCAGCTCCCTCTGCCGGTTGCTATCCACCGCTGCTGGCCCCTTGGTGCTGATGCTGCTGGTCAGCACGGCGGGATCGACGGGGTGGTCGCCGATCAAGAACCTCGCGACGGTGATTCTGACAGAGTGGCTATCCGCCATGCGGCAGCCGTAGGCGAGCGCCTCTCGGTCGTCTGGCCCGCCGAAGAAGAGGACGACAACGTGGTGCTGGGCCTGGCCGGCGACGGCTCTCGGGATGCCGCGGTCGATGAGTATCCCAACGGAGCAGGGAGCGTTGGCGAGGACGTTCTGGTTGATGGTGCGGTAGGCATGGTTGGTCACCTCCATGCCGCCGTCGATGGTGTGCTGCTTGTGGAATGGGAGGAGGAGGAGGGCGACACGCTTGTCCTCGGCGATGTTGCAGATGTCCTTGTGCATGGTGGAGTGTGGGGAGACGGTGGTGAGGAGCTGGACGGCGATGCCCGGGGTGTGCTGCTGGTATTGCTCGAAGGCGGAGACGATGTGGGCGGACTGGGCCTGGGAGCCGTTGTTGGGGTGGTGGTGGCCGCCGGGGGACTTGCGGGTGCTGTGGACGATGAGCATGGCGGAGGCTCGGCCTGTGAGCTCGACGAGGTGGAGGGCGTAGACGAAGATGGGGGAGCGCTTGTTGGGGTTGGTGGCGTCGACGAGGTTGATCATGGCGGGAACGTTGCGGGTGTTGTGGATGCAGGTGAGGATGCGCAGCTCCCCGTCCACCTTCGACCGCTGGATAGTCCGCCGCTTGTAGGGAAGGAAGCGGCGTGCTGGGCGGTAGATGGCCGTCACGGTCGGGGTGATCATCCCCGTCACAATCACCGCCATCACCATCATGACCGCGAAGGACTCCTCGTCGATCACCTGCAAGCGCATAAACACAAACATCTTGTCTGCATGGGCTTCTTTTAATTTCTTAAGACCATTGATAATAACTTTAATCTCATTTTCACAGTATTCCATGACATTCATTTCAACAATATTCCCAGTTTATATTATTGCTTTTAGTAGTCAAAATTAAGCTGTCCGCGACTCTAAAATTTTGTAGTACTAATTTTTGAAGTAATTAGTCTTCATTCTCTACACTGCTTTGTTGGCACATTAGTCCCTGCACAAAGTTTAGAAAAATGTCTTATGATTATCTTTAGGTCCTAATGCATTATCTTAGCCTATTATATATGAGAAATATCACCACTTTATAGTATTATAGTTGGATTTTTTTTATCTACATGTTATCAAAATATAACCTTAATTCCAATGAGCTACAATGAAGATTAGAATGTGAAAATTTTGGGTCCGTTAGAATCTCAATGGAAATCAATATTGTGGGTTATATTTGTCTATACACATTGTTTATCTGTGTTTTTAGTTTTAATGTAAAAATAAAAGTGATAATGTAAAACAAGTAAAATTATTACAGGTAATTAAATATTAGAAAGTAACTTTTGCATGTCTTTTGTATTTACTAGGCTTTTGAATCATTTTTATATTGAGAGTGTATTTGGGAATAAAGAAAAGAAGTGGAAAAAAGAAATATGAAAAAGTAAGCAAAAAAATAAAGGAAATGATATAATATAATAAGAAGTAATTATTAATAATAAAGTGAACAAAAATAAAATAAATATATTTTCTAAATAAAATAATAAAAAATAATAACAATAAAGTAAGCTATTAGGTAGTTAAAAAATTAAATTATTTTGAAACATGTTAAAAAATAACAAAAATTAAAAGTGAAAAAGTTTTCTACTTTTTTTCTCATTGCCAAACAAAGTAATGATAATATATTGTTTACTGTTCTATTGTTTTGATTCAAAAGAAACATAAAAAAAGAGATAAAGATAAAATTTATAAGTAAGTCATGAAAAAGTGATTGCATTAATAAGACAAAGAGTGATCTTAGCCAGCAAAAATATACAAATATTTTAAAAAAATATAGATAATAATGGATTAAAATTAAAATAATTAGAAAATTCAACATTAAATCAAATAAAGATAATGATACAGGTAACTTCTTTACCTTTTTTACTTGCATAAAACTTTTGCATCCCTTTTACAATAAATAGAATATTTTTTTTAAAAAATAGCCAATCATATAATGAATTTAGGAAAAAAGTAACATGTGATTTGCCCATGCACAACAGCTATTTCATTTAGATTTGGACCAACCCAACTTCTCTTCCCCTCATTGAATGAAACCGAAACCTTGTTGGGAAAAAAAAAAGGAAAGAAAGAAAAAACCGCTGAATCTTGGAGCAAGAATTTTACCTTCTGATCCCTTCCAACGTTGAGGACAATCATTTCAATGAGCCCTTTGGTGTTCATGAGCATCCCAAGCGAAATTCCTTCACGAAAAGGCATTCCATAGTAGATGGAGACGATGAAAGTTCCAAACGCCTTCCCCACGCAAGCCATCAAGATCACCACCAACAGCATAGCCGTCAGCGCGTAGTCCTGGATCGCCCCCAAGTTCGCCCGAAGCCCGCTAATGGCGAAGAAGAGAGGAAGCAGGAGCCCCGACACAAAATCCTCCAGCTTGTCTATCAGTAGCACCCCCAACGGGCCTTCCGGAATCACCAGTCCGAACACGAACGCCCCGAAGATGGCATGAATCCCGATTGCATCCGTGATGAATCCGCTCATCATCACTCCCGTTAGGATCAGACACAGGTGGAATTCCTTGAAGGACTCTCCCTCTGGGTTCTGGCCTATGATCCAGACGATTACTGGTCGGACGACCGAGATGCAGAAGACGACGTACAAGGCGCTCGCCAGCAATATCCACAGCGAGGCGAACGCGTGGCTCTTGCCCTCAGTGAGGGCGATGGCGAATGCAAGCAGGATCCAAGCGCACATGTCGTTGATGATGGCCGCGGACATGGCGATCTTCCCTAGCTCGGTGTTGAGGAGCTTCAGCTCGGCGAGGATGCGGGCGAGCACGGGGAAGGCGGTGATGGAGAGGGCGACGCCGAGGAAGAGGAGGAAGCTTGTTTTGTTAATCTCATCCTTGGATAAGTAGCTGCCGAGGAACATGGTGGTGATGGTGCCGATGAAGAAGGGGAGGACCATGCCCGCGACTGCGATCGTCAGCGCCTTCCTCCCCGACCTGCGAACGATGCCCAAGTCCATCTCTACTCCCACCAGGAAAAGAAAATAGAGTAGTCCCAGGTTGGCCATGGTCTCCAGCACTGCAACGCTTCGGAGGGGGAAGACGAATTCCGCGAACCATTGATTACGGCCAAGCCCAGATGGCCCAAGAGCCAGACCACCCTGCGGTTAACACACCCACCAAGGAAAAATGATCAAATCTTGAATGAAAATAGCAGATATGGAGACGAAATTGCAGCATTGTAATTACCAGTATCTCTGAGATAACACGGGGTTGGTGGAGTGGCTTTAAGATGAAGACGACGGTGCGGGTGGCGACCATGATAAGGCTGAGCTGCAGCATAAAGAGAGGGAGAGCGTAGGAGAAAGGATTCTCCCCTTGCCATATTCCATTGGAGGTGATCATCGTTGGTGCATAGCATACGATATCTTCCCAGGACGAGTCGTCTTCCATTGCGTCTCTCTCTCCCCTCCTCCACGAAGTAGCCTTCCTTCGCCGCCAACACCATTAACAGCAGCTGCCAATGACGAGAAAGAACAAATGGGGATGAAGCAAGGAAAGAAACCAAGAGAGAAATTACACTAACAAGGAAAGGAGAGCGAGGGAGAAGGGCAGATTGCGTAGGCAGAAACAGAGAAGGGAAAGCGGGGTGGAGCAGTGAATAGCGAAAAGCAAGAGCGAAGAAAGAAACGGTTTCGGCGGTTGAGATTGGATAGTTTACGTTGGGGCTTTGACCATGGTCAAAACAGTCGGACTCTCTTCCCCACGTGGCCACAACTGCGTGATCCAAACTGCCCATCAGTCAGGACAATCCTAGCCGTCCAATTCCGGCATCATATAGCTTCTAATATAATTTCAATATTCCTTTCATTTATAAATAAAGCTTATAAATAAAAATACACCTCTAAATGATAAATTAATGAAAATAAAAGTAAATTAAATTACAAAATGAAGTAGATAAAAATCATAATTAATCACAGATAAAAGAACATTAATCCATGATGAAATAAAATAAATATTTTAAATATTGGGTAAAAACTATATGAGACTTTATAAAATAACCACTATAATTGAACTCTAATCAAATTGCGGTCCAAGTAAAAAAAAAAAGTTATAAAACTACAGCAGAAATATAAATTTATTTTTATCGATTTGCATATTTATAATTAGTATTTTACAAAATTAGATCGATATTCGAGTCATATTTTTAATATCTTAATCCAATTGAACCGCATTTTTAAATCAGCTCCGGTTAAATACAATGCTTTAAAACCCGAATTTTAAAAACTCTCTACCCAACCAAAGAAAAAGTTGGGTCAGGTGGTCGGGTCCTGGGTTGAACACAACCCAAGTTGCACATCTAGAATTCAATGGTAAAATCGGGGCGCGGATGTAAATAGTAAAAGTGGAGGAAGATATTTGCAATTAATGACGAAGGCTGGTCTAGTCTAACCGTTGTTGTGAAATCCAAAAGCTGCATTATCAGCTGGCGGCGTCTATTAAGTATTAACCGCCCAACGTAACAGTGGGGGTTGGGAAAAGGTGTAATAAAATCAGCGGCAGACACAGAGGGAGGGACGGAGGAAGACGAAAGAGCAGCGAAAATGAAATCTCTGATACGGAAGAAGTTGGTTCCTCCAATGTCAAATGCTGCTCTCAACTCGATCTATCGCTGCTATCGAAGCAAATCTACCTCCATCTCTACCCCAATACTCGGCCTCGACCTTCCCGACATCTGGGATACTCCCATCCACCCTCGGCCGCCCCTCCCAAACCCAGGTTCTTGAATTAAAGAAGCCGCTGCTTTGCACTTGCATGTTGCTTAGGTTCTTGTGTGCCCTTTTTTTCATTAAGGAATTAACAAAAACATCTGGCGTGCATCTTTGTGAACTCTCCATGTTCTTACTTCATGTGGTCTTTCTACGTTTTGGGGATTGGAAGGACGCGAAATGGAATGTGGGTATTTACGAATTGGCCCCGGTTTTGGGCGTCGGTTATTCATTCCTCTGTTTCTTGCTTTCTTTCCTTTCCTGTCTTTTCATTCCGAGGAATTAACACAAACACCTGAAGTGAATTATCAAACTCTGACTTCTTTGGACTTGGATATCACAATGGGGAAAAATTATTCCTCGTGTGTGCATCTGGTCTGGTCTTGGATGTTTCTTTCAATCTCATTTCATGTCCCTTGATGTCGTGTTTATTTCTATAATCATCTACTTGCTTTTCGTTCCCCTTCTAGTTTACTCATTCATGTCCTGAGACACTGCCAGTCAAAAAGCTCAGGAGAGTGACTAGGTCCTGGATTGAGATGACATCTCAAATTGATTCCTTCTTATGGAGAGATTTTAGAGGATAAGGAGAAGAAGAGAAAAGGAAAACAAGTCATATCTGGATGGGGAGCAATTATTCATCACAATTTTTATAATCAAGAGGGTTCAAGCAGCGTAGAGAGATTGTGCAACTGTTGATCCATTTAGCTATGATTTGTATGTTATCGATTTCTTAGTGCTACAATAAAGGCCAAGATCAAACTTGGTGTGGTCAACAATGAGTAATCATCCATGAATAGAACATCACAGCTCAGCCTGTATGACCTTCATTCATCCTTATTTCATCACCTATTTATTGGCATGCGCGAAGGCTCATGCTAAAAACCAAATCAAGGCAACAATTAACCCAAAAGAGCCGGATTTGAAAGTTTTGGATTTCCCATTCTATCTAATGGAACTTGATATGAAAAAACTCCATGTGAATTCTTTCCATCTATTCACAACATTAGTTGAACATTTGGTTACATGCATATAACACTCTAGAATAGTCTATTATAGGAATTAAACAACCATCAATGATAAGTGTCTTTGCTTCTTCATTCCTGTAGCCTCCTATCAATGTGTTTTCAATGTCTAAAGGAAGGATTTAAAGGTAAGATACCCATGCTTAAATACTACTTCAATCCGTCAAATAATGGCTAAAAAAAATCTTAAAGCATCTTTTGTTTTCCTGATCCAAGGCCATGCATAAAAAGGTTAAACAATTTTCATAGTTAGAGACTTGTATTTTGATTTCATCACAGCAAAGGAAGATGCTGTATGCCAAGTTACAATTTGTTTCTGTAAACTAGCCTTCCTATACTAGAGCCATTATATATATATATATATATATATATATATATATATGTTCTAATATTACATCCATTTAGCATGATATTAATGCTGAATTTATGCCCAAAGTCCATTCCTGAATTAAAATGTCGTTTAACAACTACTCAATCTAAGTCAAATATTTTCATTTTGATTCTCTGAGTTATATCCTATTTTTTCTGTTTTTGAAAGTACCCTACTCAAACGCCACATCTGTAGTGGAGATATTTTCAGGACACTTGTAACTGAGAGTATCACTTTGATAATGTAAAGAAGCAGATCTCTTTTAATATGATGTTTTCAGAAGCGAACCAACCTTTGTTCCCCCAACTGCTAAGTAACATCCTCAGCCTCGCTAAAGAGATCCACCAAGTGTAAAGTTAGCCTCTAAGAACTGAATCAGTACAGCAAGTTGAGAAAATGATGACACAAACCTCCAACAGCTAGAAAAGCTTTTTATTTTTGCTAAAGATTATACAGTTTCTAATGCTCAACTTCAAAGACAGATTTGGCTTTCAGTTTGTAATCTCATATCATCAGCCAAGACCTATTTTCTATTATGATTTGACCCCTTTTTTATCACTTTTTAAAATTTTTTGTTTTTCCTCCTATAAGAGAAAAAGCAGCTTTGATGCTAAAGCACCAATGCAATATAAATGTACGACAGGAAATGAGATAACAACAAAAGTTATTGATGGGAAGTCAATTGCAGCAGAAATAATATCAGAAATAGCTGATGAAGTAAGTAGAATGAAGGATGCCATTGCAAGGGTTCCTGGCCTTGCTGTAATTATGGTGGGTCAAAGGAAGGACTCTCAGGCTTATGTCCGCAATAAAATAAAAGCATGTGAGGAAGCTGGGATTCGATCTCTAATGGCAGCATTACATGAGGATTGTGCAGAAGATGAAGTGATTAGTACAGTGGCAAACTTCAATGATGACCCATCAGTTCATGGTATTCTTGTGCAACTTCCCCTACCCCAAGTAATTTCTAAAACCATGCTGAAAACTCTTAGGCTCAAACTCTCTTGATATTCTACTGCTGATCCTTAGGGGATGAATTTTGGGTACTGTTATTATGTGTGGAACTTCTGTACAAAACCATAGATGGGGCACCATAGGGTTATTGCATGGGCTGATTTTGGGTGGTCTATGCTACTACTGACTTGATATGATGTGTGATGTATTATATCAGAGCCCTATAGAGATATCATATAGGCTGATTTGGGGTGGTCTAAGCTACTGACTTGATATGATATGTGATGTGTTGCATAGGCTGACATTGGAACCACTCCTCCCTTGTTCATTTGGTACAGGACAAATTGACATTTATTGCTTTTCTAAAGCTCGTAAATAAAATCTAAACCTTTCATTTGATTTCATTAATATTTTAAACTATACATTAAGAATGTCATTTGAATAAAATAATTATAAGGCAAAATAAATAAAAGATATTCATAATTATTTCATATCTAGTTATCATGTCTCATAAAAAAAGCATAAAGTTTAATCATTCAATTATCTGATCAATGGTTGAAATTCGTATTATTGAATTCTTGAAGTTAATTCATTCTAATTGGATTTTATTCATTTAGCCTGATGCTAAAATCTAATAAATTGAATAGTTGAGACCCTTGAATATCAATTTTTTATGTATGAACAGGAACATATTGTCTTCTTTCTGAAAAAAAGGGACTTTGAAATTCAAGAATGTCAGTAAATATGATGGGATATGGGATCCTTAAATGCCAACTTTTTGTGTATGAATGGAAGGGTATTCATCATTTTGAAAAGATTTTGACTTTGGGGGATACTTGAGGTTGCGTGAACATAAGGGGAGTGTTTGTAAAAAGAAAAAATTAGGAGGGTATCTGAAGTTATCAAAAATATTAGGGCAATGTTTGATAATTTTCTTTCACCAAAAATATTTCAACCAACTTGTGTCAATGAAAATACTTGAAAACCATGATATCATTTTCTAGCCAGATTCATACACCCTATGATACCAGTTTCAGTATCATGTTGTGCTTCATGGTCAATAGCCGGGTATCTGAAGTTATCAAACATGCGAGGGCAATGTTTGATAATTTTCTTTCACCAAAAATATTTCGACCAACTTTTGTCAATGAAAATACTTGAAAACCACGATATCATTTTCTAGCCAGATTCATACACCCTATGATACCAGTTTCAGTGTCATGTTGTGCTTCATGGTCAATAGCCCCTGAAAACTTGATAATCTAGCAAGCAAAAAATGTGGAGGGATCATGTGATCTTAAAATTTTAGACTTTGGATAGCATCATTGGGTCTCAGTTTGTTTAAACTGGACCTCATTGTTCAATCATCTAACACATTGAACTGTCAGTTTCATTGTGAGTGGTCCATAGCCCCCAAACAGTATACTAACCTTTGCAATTAAGAAAAATCTGAGCAATTGATAATATTCAACACTAAAGAGCCAAACGTTCTTGTCTAGAATCTTCTGTGGGTGTGGTCTTTGTTCATCATTGGGTCCATTTGAATGGTTTTGGATTGTGTAGTTGCTATAGACATCCATTATTCAATGATAATTAAACTCCTTATGGAAATTGTCTGGGTCAACAGAAATTAGAAATCTGCTTGTTATGATTTTCTTGCCTTTTCTGTGTTACATGCATATTGACAATGACTACCTCAATCTTTTTGAGCAGCACATGGATGAGGAAAAGATTCTAAGTGTTGTCAGCCTGGAAAAAGATGTGGATGGCTTCCACCCATTGAACATGGGTAATCTCGCAATGAGAGGAAGAGTGCCACTGTTCATTCCATGCACACCAAAAGCTTGCATTGAGCTACTGCTTCGCTCTGGTGTGAAGATCATGGGGAAGAAAGCAGTAGTTATTGGGAGAAGCAATATCGTTGGGACACCTACTTCATTGTTATTACAGGTAAGCATACTCTACGTAGACTCAACAAGTGGAGAAATTTTATTGATCTGTGATGTGAACATATTCTTAATTCTTTTAGCTTTTATGGTGGCCCATAGTTCAATTATCCAGGCTCTTTGTATGATAGCTTTCTAGAAATCTGCTGTGCTGGGAATTCTAAAAATCCAATTTTAAGCCTGTTTCAAAGGTGAATTTTGATTGTCTTGACTACCCTTCTTGAGCTAGTAATTGATTCATCATCTTCCACAGTCATTGCCCCAGATCACCAAAACTTGAGCCACTTGGTTAAGTTAATTATGCAAGGATGCTATACAGATCTTTTCTTATCCTTTAAAAGAAATATAGATCCTTTTCTTTAGTATCCAATGAATCCTTACATTCAAAGAAAGCTAAATGATTCAGTCAATTCAATTTTAATGTCTTTTGTACTTTTGGCAGAGACACCATGCAACAGTCAGCACCATTCATGCCTACACAAGGAACCCAGAAGTGATAAGCCGTGAAGCAGACATTGTGGTCTCAGCTGTAGGAGTGGCGAACATTGTCCGAAGTGATTGGTTAAAGCCAGGGGCAGTTGTGATTGATGTGGGAACAAATCCAGTGGAGGTACCTATTTAAGCTACCTAATGTTTACCTCGCATGCATCTCTGGAGAAATTGAAGAGGCCTCAACACAATATAATTGTGCCTCGATTTGTTGTTTTTGAGACCCTTGTCCTGATGAAACTTACCATGAATGGGCCATTCCTCATCAATCCCCAAGTTGTAGGGATCTCCATTTTAGTTTGGATTGTGGCAGTATCTCATTTAGTCATTGCAGGATGCCAGTTGATTGTTCAGTAAAAGGCCTTCAGGATGGTCCAACTTTATGTTCACATGATCAGCATTGTAAATAACAGTACCAAAGGGTTCTGCTCAATCGAGTTGAGGTGCAATCATCCTAGGAACGGGGATCATGTATCCCACATACCTTCATTTCTCAAATTATCTATGGCCAACCAACTGAACCCAACATAACATTCTCCTCATAGATAACAATGCCATCGATTCCTGGTTATTTTCAAAGAAATGCCTCTAAAATGAGGGCTTTTAAATATGCAAGCTTGTTGGAAAGGGTGTAAAACTTCAAAGAGGAAAAAGAGAGGGAAAAGAGGAGAAAAATTAAAAGAGGTAGACAAAGGTATATGATGATTTCAACAGTAAAATGAATAAAGACAAAATAATGAGGCTTTTTTTGAAACAAAGATAGGTAATAATATGAAAACATAGTTAGTTATGGATAGTTGAAAGCCACCAGTATGGAAATGAGAAAAAAAATTGTCTTTTACCTTTCTTTTCCCTCAAGAGGTCTTTTACCTTTCTTTTCTGTCAAACCAAACAAACCCAAGAGGTAATCTCAAAACTCCTAGCCCTGGAAAAAGCTGGTTGTATTCAATTCCAAACCCATATGTTATCATTTTTGGTAACAAATGCACTGCTAGTTAGCTTGAAAAGTTGTATCTTGGCTGTCAGGACCCCAGCAGTGAGCATGGTTACTACCTTACAGGAGATGTTTGCTATGAAGAGGCATTGCCAATTGTTTCTGCTATTACCCCAGTTCCAGGAGGAGTAGGGCCTATGACAATCGCGATGCTCCTTTCAAATACTCTTGACTCCGCCAAGCGAGCATTTGGATTTAGCTAACTAAAGATGAAGAGATCAAAGCTCAGAAGCCAGCATTTTTTGACACTGATGGTGGCGATTCTCTCCCCAACACTGTAGTTGCTGCGATTGTAAATTACAGTCTTCTTTCGCAATATATGGAAATCTCCCTGATGTTGTTTTTTCTGGAAGCCAATTCATTTAATTTCAATAGTAAGAAGTATTAAAGTTGTTTGAGCCGCCACCTTGATCTAATGATTCTAACCAGCCATGGGCTCCCACAAGCACTTGCTTTGTACATTATCATTGTCTTTGTAACATTATACAGGTCATTTGATGTGTTTAGTAAGCCTAAAGAAACCTTCTACCGAGTTATGTCTCATTTGTATGATTTCCCATTTTTCTATAATATCTCGACCCATCTGATAATTGAACTCCATATATATCCAGTGATTAACGTTAGGTGAATTAAAAGGCTCAGCCTCCATTGGTTTGCCTCGATTCTGTCATCCAAGCGGCACCCAAGCAGACCTTGGAAGCATGGTTGTCCGTCTGCAGGGAAGAGGAAAATATCAGCGAACTAAATTTGGGCTACCGTATGTTATGACATAGGTAGCATTTGCAATCATGGGCTATGATTTGGGCTGATCAATCACCACACAGACAATCAAAACTCGAGAAGCAGTTTAATATACTCTCGTGAATCTCTTAATCCATTAGAAACTTTTTAATAGATGTATATTCGATATTAAGAGTTTCCAAAACGAAGGCCTACCTGAAATTCAATCGAGATGAGTTCAAGTTTGTAGTGGTAATTTGAAAGCGATTATTTACCTCAAATTGATAGATGTGCCAAAGGAAGGGGGACCCATAACTGTTGCTATTCAACTGTGGCATGTTTTTCCATGCTAACGGTGAATGACTGTTAATACATATGGCATGTTTTTTCCATGATAGCTGTAAATGATTATGAATACATTTTACACGTTTTCCATGTCTGTGTATACGGATAAATTTTTTTTTTTTAAAAAAAAAAAAACACCACTCCCCAGCAATGTGCTGCTGTGTCAAACAATCAGTCGAAAAAAAGAGCTGGATCTAACAAAAAGGAATCCAGGCTTTATCCTGCTGCTTCAGCAGCTGATGTTGCTTCCGCCACAGGGGGTACAACATCCACTTTGTAGCGGAGACCCTGCCAAACATGAAGGGACTAAGAAAACATATCTAATTTGTTGGAAGAAAACTGAAAATCATTCTTCCTAATCCGCCATCTCTGTCATACACACAGTTACTAGATCTATTTGGGGAAATTTTACTCTTGCTGCAGTAAATATATGATTCTTAGGCACCCAATTTTGTGCATAGGGTCACTTGTTATCTAGACTTGATACAAATGATTGCCCCACTAAGGGCCTGTTCAGTGGATGGAATGGAAAATATAAAAATGATGTCAATCATAAAGTGAATTAAATTAAAATAAATATCTGAATAATGATTGAAAATATAGGTAATACTGAAAAAAAGTAGGGTAATTGGGGAGAGTACATGTCAAATCAAGCAAAATGGTTTTTCCATGGATTCAGAATACCACTCCCTAAGTGGATGTCAAAAGTATTCTTCTACTGGAAATCCTAAAATCATTCTGTCATCCACTGTCATCAACAACAGTGAAAATGAGACAACAGAGGTCCATCCAACAAACTCGGGAGACATCATCCACTGTGTAGCTAGTCATATCAACAGGCTCGAGTACCATGAGCCCCAACTACATCTATCCGGGAACCTCAGCAATCCATAGATATGGCAAGGAGTGAGGATTCTCATCAACGTCAGCAACATATTCTGTGTGGCCTTTGGCCACACATAACAGTGTCATGTCCTTGACCATCTAGAACATCTGACAACAGCCAGAAATTGCAGAATACCGTTATAAGGAAAGGCATTGGTCTAAAACTGCTTATCCAAAGTTCCAAACAAAATTGAGGTGGTAACCAAACCCTTGATTGTTTCAGTGAGGCATAGGTTTGAATCATGTAAATGCCATAAACCCAGTAATCATAGATTTCCTGATAAACAATAAAAAAGAAAAGGTAGGTCCTTATCCAATCAATAAAAAAAAATACAATAACCAACTGGAACTCCATGATTATCATACCTTCTTGAAGAAGGATGAATAGGAATTGTCCCAAATGAGTTTGTAGCATCCTGCTAAGCAAGTGTTGAAGTTTCCCTGAAAAGAAATTTTAATAAAACCAGAGAGGATCTAGAAACAGCATCATCTGGAAAAAGAAAAGGATAGTAAATCTGATAATACAATGACTTACTTGGTCAGATGCGTAACGGCGGTATGGTAAGATTGGCTGAAAGGTGAATACGCATTAGTCAATGCAAAAAGGAAACAGGACTGGAAAGAAAATATAAATTTATTTTTCTTCATTATAAATCTGTCTGATTCGATTTTCAATAAATCAAAATTCTCAATTTCCTTGAAAGGTTATTCATCCTTTTGAGACACATTTTCCCAAGGAAATGAATAAAGATGGAAAAGATGAATCGGGAAGGAGATTCTGCTCTGAAAGCTCTGAAAATGTTAGCTTGTGCATGAAAAACAGAAGAAAAAACTCACATTAGTTTGTCCAGAAGGGCTGATGTATTCCACTAAAAATCCAATATCCTGTTTATGAGAAAAAGAATTCAAACATAGCAACATTGCCTGCATAAGCAGAGAGAGAGAGAGAGAGAGAGAGAGAGAGAGAGAGATCCAATATCCTGTTTATGAGAAAAAGAATTCAAACATAGCAACATTGCCTGC
>JAYJMB010002750.1:0-14919 GCA_036873735.1 Pouteria campechiana
ATATTTAGGAATCAAATAGGTGCAAAAGATGAAGTATTAGGAGAATAAAATATGACATTTTGCATTCTCATCAGGCTTCCTCTCCAATACCAATGCAAGGAAATATTCAAATTAAAATAGGAAAGAAAAAATTTACACTTTGATGTGCTGCTTTGTACTATAGGAATTAAGATTGAATGCAAATTGAATGCTCTTTTGAAGACTTGAAAGCTCCCCTTTGGTTGTTAAGTGCTTTAATTACCAAATTTATGAAGATGGAAGCTTTAGGACTTTGATTATTTGAAATTTTGATCTTATTAAATTCTCTCAACTTTTCTAACTTCTTTTCTTCATATACACAATGCTTCATTTATAACTCTTCTTAAATTTTTAGCCATTGGTTGTAGTTGGGATGTATTTAATGCTCTTGAATGTTCAAAATTTTCAACTGTTGTAATTGTTAGGAGCATCACAGACAGTGGCACTATTCAGTTGTGCCTTACAGGTGAATACGCAAGAAACTCCATGTTGACTTTAGTCTTCTACACTTTAAACTCTTTAGGCTAACTTACTAGAATGTGGTAGGCGGATCCCTAAGAGTCTAAGATGATTGGTTCCACTTCACATGTGGTTGCTCATGACGCCTTAAATAGGGCTCCCACCTTCATATAATTTTTGGCCTTTGGGTTGCCAGGCATTAGGTGGAGGCACCTTGCATTCGAATGCACTCCAAGGTAGCTTCACAGTTTCTTCAAATCAACTTTGCATATATGTGTTCTACAATGTATGTTGTTAGAGCCTACCAGGTGGTTGCTAGGTGGCTAGCTTATTCGGCTGCGATTTCATAGGCAAGACAGCTGCCATTTAACTGCCAAGGTCTAATGACAAGGTGTCTTACTATAACCCCATAGGCGGATGCTTAGGTGGTTGGCAATCAACTACAACCCTAGGTAAGTGTGTCGAGTGGCTAGTAAATGGTTGGAGCTTGTACTTAAAAACGTTTTGCACTTGAAAAATAATTATCCCATTCTATACATATGTTAACATAACTATGGTTTTGTTAATCATCAAAATATGATGATCTAAGTTTAATTTAAGTTGGAGCATTCAATCTCCCCTTTTTGATGATTGAAAAAACTTTCACTAATCTTTTATAGTAATTTAAAATTGATAAATTATAGAATTTCTTATTTGTCCCTTTTAAATGATTTAGTAAACATATGTCATAAGACATAATATGAACATTGGTATTTTAACATATTTTAACCATTCAACTTTACATTTGCATCATTATTGATTCAAGATAAAGATGTTAAGGTAACATCATTTTGCAACATCATTTTATCAAGTCACATAATTCAAATCAAGGTATTTCATACATATATTCTTGCTATATTCATATTCATCCACAATTACATTGAAAAAAAGCCAAGGATACATGTTATTTAAATCGAAATCAATTCTTCCATAAAGAGAGTTCCTCACACACACTTAAACACAAATACTTGAAAAATCAAGAGATTCATACTTAATATTCAAGAGATAGATCACAAGAATGTTTAAAAGTCATGAATACATTTAAAATACATTCAGAAGTCATAAACACATCACAAATCCATCAAAAATCACAAATATATCACAAATCATCATTTAGAAGTCATAAAATCATAAATACATCATTCTAAGTAGGTAGGTAAACTCCCCCACCCTTTTTGTCAATGCACAAAGCTCTAGGGGAAGTGGGAGGAAATTAAACATTTTGCTCCTATGTAATGAGCCTCAACCTCAATATGGGAAAGAAGTTATGAGACTTCTAAAATGGGGTCAATGATAGGAGAGGGAGCTTATTGTAAGTCAAGGGCAGATGCAAGAGTGGGTTCTTGAGCTGGATAGGAAGGTGTGATGGTGTAAAGTGAGATGCATGAGATGCAGGGGGTGCATGTGAGTGGGATGGAGTGTAGTGAAGACCAAAATGGGTTAGCAAGAGATCCATCTTTCGCTCCAAGTTGTGCATGCCTCTCTCTTGATCCTTTTTGAGCTCAGTTAGATCATCTCCCAGTTACCAAACCTCAATAGGCCACTAGAGGTGGATCCTATGAGGATGAACAAGTTTGCTCCATTTGATTTTATCCTATATCTCTTTTTCCTTCTTCTCTCTTCTCCTGAGAGGTTGCTTCTCTTTCTTCATGCCTTTCATGCTTCTCATTGTCTTCTCTTGATGGAGTCCCTTCTTCTTCCTCCATTAGTCTATTATGACTCTCATCCTACTTTTCTATGTCTTCTAACTCTTCTATTTGTATTTTTTTAATACAGTCTCTCCAACCCAATCCTTTTTCAAGGCAGATATGTATAAGGTAGATTTTCCTTGAATAGGGACTTGAAAGTGCTCAAATATCCTAGTAAGCCATACTCTAAGGAAACACATGATTAGTGTGGGGTGGTATATATCTAAAGGCATTGAATAAGATTCTACGAAGGCTGACTCTCTTATAATTGTATATCTTCCAAAGAATTCTTGCCTCATACCCAATAACTATCTTGTTCCTTCTAGTTTAGGTACCACCATGGATTCAAGAACTTTCTTAAGCATTCTCAATTCAATGTCTAAATCCACAGTCTTCATGAACTAATGAGCTTTATTGTATATAGTGTCAGTAGATAAAATGTTGAATAATTGTTTCATGGGCATATCATCTTCTTCTTCATCAACTTTCATACCAAGTATCTACCCCATGTATTGTTCTGAGGATGTGATGTTTGTCCCAAATATTATCTCTATTCCATTCACCATTGAGCAATACTCTCTAGGGTGCTAGTTGATGGGTGCATCATACTCAATTAGCTCACCTCATCCTTGGTAATTGATCATTGCCTTAATATCATGGTGCCAATGATTTAAGAAGGTCACATCAATCTTCCTTGGGATGTACATAGGTCTCCCCAACATAGAAGTATAAAACTTGAACTTCCGATCTCTTCCCCTAGAATAAAGAACCATTAGGTCTCTTGGCTTAAACTTTGGCTTGGGGCACCTTCTTTCCATCTACCTTTTAGGTAGGGTGCTCAAGTCAAACAATATTTCTCTCCATTGCTACTTTGTCCCCTTCTTCCATAGACTCTTCATTTCTTATACTAGGAGAGGGTCTAAACTCATTACCTTAGGAGTCCTCATGGAATTGGACTCTCTTGGAACTCAAGGTGGCTCTAGAAGTTGTCCCCCTCAATGTTGATGCTCCTCCTCGAGTCCTTGGTCTCTTTAAACCATGTGAGGGCTTGGAAACCTCAACTATGGGTGTCATTAGGAAATGGATGGTAGTGCTAGAAATGCAATGTGGATGTAAAAATTATAGAGAAATGGTGATTTTGGGAAGGTTTGAGAGATGGAGAACTCAAGTCGTATGGGAGGTGCCTAGTATGGAGGAAGATGAAAATGAAGAAGAGAAATGAGCGCATGAGGGTTTAACCTACCCAACTCGTCAAGCGCCTTATGCGTAGGCACCTATGATCCTCAGTGCTTAGGACTTAGGCAGCTACCATTATTGTTGTTGCTTGCTTAGTTTTTAAATTTTCACCCATATTTATTTAAAACAAAAATACTTCATATTTATGTATATTTATCACCATAACACAACCATAAGTACTCTTTACATATTTATCAAATCACTCCATAACATAAAATCAAATTTGACAATGTATGCCCCTATGCATTAATATACATCATTCCTAATTCTCTTCTAAAATTGTTGAAACTATCAGGTCACCATAGTTTTGTAAAAATGTCAGCAAGTTGAGCATTCATAAAAACATATTCCAAACTAATGTCATGCTTTTCTACATGGTCTCTTATAAAATTATGCCTATTCTCAATATGCTTAGTGAATGAGTGTAGCATAAAATTCTTCATCAAGCATATTGCACTAGTATTGTCACATTGAATAGGCTTGTTCTTGTAGCTCAATCCATAATCTATCAATTGTTATCTCATCCATAGAAGATGAACACAACAACTTTCGACAGCTATATATTTTGCTTCTGTAGTGGAGAGTCCTATACTTATTCATTTCCTTGAATACCATGAAACAAACATCTTTTCAAGGAATTAGCATGTTCTATGAAGTCTAACCCCTTTACTAAGATTGATTTTAAAGATGAATAACATTAAATAACTTAGTTTTGATGATGAACAAATAAATAAGTGAAGAATCAAGGTACTAGCAAATCACTTTCTAAGTGTTGCGATATTAATATCAAAAATAGATTAAGGAAAGTAATAAAGGAATTCTCAAATAAAAAGATGTTCAAAATCCACTAAAAATCATTTCAGAACTTGCTTAGAGGCTAAGCAAAAAAAAAGATCAAAGGTTAAAGAGAAATCAGATTTACTCAGAAGTAACCGAATGCAACTCAAAACCAGATCAGAAGAATCCAAAAATTTCTTCATAAGCAAAATCAAACATCAGAAAAAACACAAAAGAAGCACAGAAGTCAAGTCAATTATTTAGAAATGTGACAGAAGAAACTTAACACTATGCAGAAGTCAGACAGAAAAAGGATATAATGCACAGACATAATGCAGAAATAATTACGCAGCATAGAAACAACAAGGAACAATGTTGTACTACTCAGAAACACAACAGAATTGTTGTTACACCACACATAAATAACCCAGAAGACAAGACAAGTAATCAAAACCATGATAGAAGAACTCATCAAGTGATAGAAGCTAGCAGAAGTAAAATAGCATTACATAGAAGTAATGTAAAACATGTTACAATGCACAGAAGCAGTATAGAAATTGTGACTCACTATGACAGAAGCACTCTCAAAGGTATGTTCAAATAAAGCATAAATCATGACGACATATAGAAGCAAAGCTCAAGCTTCACAAACAACTCAGAGGCTACTCAGAAACAACTCAGAAGAAATTTTGCCTACACAGAAGTAACGCAGAACTCTGATACTGCATAGAAGCATTCTAAGAAAGGCCCAAGTCAAAGATGAATATCAAGATCAAAGCTTATGTTACAGAAGTGAATTAGAAGTTGCTTAGAGGTTCATCAGAAGCTCAGAATATATCCGTTGAAGATTAAAGACAATGGGCAGAAACTCTAAAAAGGATACTGCCAAAAATCTACTTACTATAGAAGTTCCACAGAACCACTTCAAAAATTTTTTTAAGGCATAAACCGAAGCACAGAAGTTTTGAGTACTCTAATCAGAATTTCTGAAGTCCGACAACGCATAGAAGTCATCACCAAACCTACCTAACTTGTTTGAAAATGATGCCAAAGGTTGCAGCAGCTAAAAATTCAAATCTTATATAAAGAGGATTAAGAAAACAACTACAACAACTAAGAAAGATTACACTAAAAATTAGTTTGTTGATTGAGAGAAGAGTATTCATAACTTTCCATCATTCAACTCCATCGGTTACGCCACTGCTAAAGCATTCAGAATCTTCAACATCAAATCTACATCAACTTCAAAAGGAGTTTGAATCTGATCTCATTGCTTACTTTATTCTTTCAATTAAACTTTAGCTTTTTTACATATTAGCTTAAAATAAGAGGTATTGTTATTATACACTTTATTCTAAAAAACCAAGCATTAGTTAGTAAGCTCAATAAAACCAATTATTTGTAAAAGTTTTTGGTTAGCTTGGAAAACCAATAAGTTAGTTGGTAAGCTTGAAAACCAATGTGTAAGAGTTTCTGGTGAACTTAGAAAACCAGTAAGTTATTGGTGAGCTTATAAAACCAACAAGTGTTATAGTGGAACCTAAGTTTAGAAAAGAAGACTGACTCAGATAAGTGGAGTAGGAACTTAAGAAGGGCCAAACTACTATAAAATTATTGTGTAAATGTGCTGAAAGTTATTCTCTATTTTATTCTAAGCACATACATTAACTTAGTGGTAAAAATTTTTAGAAGCTCAATGCACCACCCCCCCCCCCCCCCCTTTGAGCTACCTTCAGTTAGGGAATAACAAGTGGTATCAAAGTAGGCTTCTCTAAGTTAATTTTAAAATGCCAGTATATTATCTTGTGAAGATATTCAAATGGCCAGTATGTTCCACAACACATCTGCAGAAGGGCAATCCACTTTCGGACCCCATTTTTTGATGGAAACAATTATGGGTATTGAAAAATGAGAATGCAAAATTTCTTAATTGCCACAGATTACTAGCTATGGCTCATAGTTAAGAATGGAAAGAATATTACAAATACAGAAGATAAATATACACCTAAAGATATTCAAACAGTAGAACATGATGCTAAAGTAAAGAATTGTCTCTACTGTGCACTATCTTCATCTAAATTTGAAAAGATTTTTGCATGTGACTCAGCCAAAGAAATCTGGAATAAACTCCAAGTAGCACATGAAGGTACAAATCAGGTAAAGAAAACTAAGATAAATATTCTAGTATAGGAATATGAAGCCTTCTCCATGAAAGTATCAAAAACCATTCTTGAAATGCTTGGAAGGTTTCAAAAAATCACCGATGTATTGAAAATCTTAGGAGAGAAATATGAAGAACCCAAGTTAGTCAAGAAAATATTAAGATCTCTACCTAGATTTTGGATGCCTAAAGTAACTACTATACAGGAAGCAAAGGATTTAAGTAAAATGAAAGTAGAAGAACTTATGGGATAACTTATGACTTATGAAGTTTTAATGAAACAAAAGATTCTAGATGATTTCAAAGGCAAAAAAATTGCTCTACAAGATAAATCAGAAAATGAAGAATCATCAAAAGAAGCTCAGCAAGTGAAGATGATGAGGAAATGGCAATAATAACCAGAAGATTCAGAAATATGATTAGAAAGAAGAAATTTGGAAATAACTTCAAAAGCAACAACAAAAGCAAGGAAAAGAAGAAGGAGATTCCAATATATTACAACTGCAACAAATCTGGACACATGAGATTTGACTGTCTAGAACTAGACAAAAGACAAGGAGATAAAAAGAAAATGTATAATTCTTATTTTGATAAAAAAAAGAAAATGTATAATTCTTATTTTGATAAAAAGAATATTTCTAACAACAAAAAATTTGAAAAGAAGAAGAAAGCAATGGCTACATAGGAAATGCCAAAAAATATAATACAAGAAAGTTTGAGTGAAACAGAAGAAAAAAATGAAGGTCAATTCAGTTCACTCAACTCCAAAGAAAGAAATAAGAAGGAGCATCATAAAGGAATAAGCTTCATGGCCATTCATGAAGATAAGGTAAATTAAAAAACTAAAACTTTTGATTTAGAAGAATTACAAGATGAACTATATTCAAATTTTAAAAATTTAAAAGCTAAACATAAAGAAACTAAAAGAGAATTTGAAAAGACAATCTATGAATGTTCTAAGATAAAATAAAAAAATGCTCAACTCAAAACTAACATCGACATAGAACTTGAGCAAACAAAAGCAAAAAATTATGCTCTTAGAAAAACACTAACTTCTATATTATTTAAACTAAAGACAAAGAAGAGTAGAGAAAATCATAGAAAGAAAACTAGCAATCTTGGAAAAAAATTAGAACCCAAACAAAACCAAATTTGGGTACCAAAAATTGTTGCTGACATAATAAAAACATCAATATCAATAGATAATTATTTAGCAACATCTTAAAAGCAATGGGTACTAAAATATTCTGCTACTAACCCACTTGGACCCAAACCTAAATGGGTAACAAAA
The DNA here is from genome assembly GCA_036873735.1 of Pouteria campechiana. Classification (NCBI taxonomy): domain Eukaryota; kingdom Viridiplantae; phylum Streptophyta; class Magnoliopsida; order Ericales; family Sapotaceae; genus Pouteria; species Pouteria campechiana. Next base: position 7,670 of record JAYJMB010002750.1, read on the forward strand.
ATTATAGTTTGATCTTATTATTACAAGTGTGCTTGAGAGCCACAAGAAGTAGCAAATGATATATTGATAGTTGTTACTCAAGTCACATGACAAGAGAGAAGGAGTTGTTCACATAATTAAAAACTAAAAATGGATGAACAATTACCTTTGGAGATAATGGAAAAGGTAGAGTGGTTGGGATTGTTAAGATTAGTCAACCTCCCTCTATTACTATTTCAAATATTTTACTAGTAGAAGGATTATAACATAATCTATTAAGCATTAGTTAATTTTGTGATAATGGATATAAGGTTGTGTTTGAATCTCATAAATGTTTTGTAAGATATAGTTCAAATTCAGTTGTAGTACTTGGTAAATTCTTTTAATTTTTTTAGTGGATATTGTATTTAACAGCGTTTGTTTTATTGATTTGTAAAATGAAATTGAAAATTATAAAAGACGTTACTTCAAAGTAATTTTTGGGACCGATGGAGGCATATTTGGAAAACATTTTCAACAAAAAAAAGTCTTAGACCTTGTTCTTATCTTTTCAATGAATCAAAAATCATATGATTCTGAATTTATATGAAAAAGTTATGGCTAAAATAGTTCAACTATTTGTAGAGCTTCACATTCCCCTGCAACTCTATCTGACAGAAGGCATCACTTTGAAGGCTCACGACTCATAAAAGATGGATGATTTAGAAAAAGTGATTAACATGAAAGTTGAAATTATCTATCCAACTTTAAAAAAATCTAAATTTTGATTTCATATGGGAAATTTATGATAACTCTACTAAAACTGCTCTGGAACATCAAAAACTCCAAAGCAGAATTTTTACTCCGAAGTTTAGCTTAGAGAACTCTGAAGCAAAATTTTTAGTCCTAAGTTCACTTTAAAGAACTTTGAAGCAACATATTTTACTTTGAAGTTCACTTCAGAGATTTTTTTAGAGAACTCCAAAGTAGAATTTTTACTCTGAAGTTCACTTCAGAGATTTTTTTCAGAGAACTCTGAAGCAGAATTTTTACTCCAAAGTTCACTTCAGAGAACTCTGAAGCAACATCTTTTACTCCAAAGTTTACTTCAGAGAACTCTGAAGCCATGATTTTTACTCTGAAGTTCACTTCAGCAACTTCGAAGTTCACTTCCGTGCCTTTGAAGTAGACTTAAACACCAAAATTGGCTTCAATGACTCTGAAGTTAATATTCAGTGAACTAGTAGCTCGATTTTCATGCCTCCAAAGCAGCCTAAGAAGAAAAAAAGTTTGAAATCAAATCTTGGAATTAGAAGTGTACAAATTTAGTTTTTCTTCCATGTGTCAGATGTTGCTATCCACACTATGATCAGTAATATATTTTTAGCAATGAGGTTCCACAATGATCAACACTTGCAATCATCTGAGTTATTTTTTGAAGCAAGGTTCTTTGCATATGTTGCTCAATTTCTAGAATTTTTTGGAATGCATAAATTGTTGCAATAATCAAAAGGGATCTTTTGGAAATCAATTGCACAAAATCTATTGTTGGAAATCATATGGAAACAAGCTTTCCAGATGGAAAAGATAGAGTTATTTTTAGAAGAGGATTTCTGTGCATAAGGGAGTTGCAATTCATGGAGAAGTATTACTATAATCATGTTGTCTGGGTTATTTAAGGAGATGGGGGGACCAAAGTGGAGCATAGACAGAGAGTTGGATGATGAAAAGAGTTTAGAGCAAGAAGATCATTGGAGAAAGCCACTACAACCTGACTATTCTATTTATTTCTAGTCCATCTTTTGTTTTTGAATCAATACTCAACCTTGGATTATGATGATGTTTGTCAATTACTTAGTTGGTTTTAATTCAAATATGATGTTCTAAATTTTTGTTATCTAGGATTAAATGGATCCTAGCAATAAGCTTGTGTTGATATTTGATTTTTGAGTTAAATTATCTTCTTTCTCATTGTTTCTTCTTTTCTAAGCGTAATGCATATATGTGCTTAGCTACCATATGCATGAACTGAGATTCTTAATTTATACTCGAGAGAGGTGAATTAGGAATAGTCTTTTGAATTGAAGAACATATGATGCAATGAAGTCTAGAGATAGCCATTGTACATATGCAATCCGTGTGAATATGACCTTATGAGTGCATATATTACACTTGGATGCTTAAGCTAAATGGGTTTATTAATTTGGATTTGCATGGAGATAGTAAATCACTTTAATAGGCACACCTATCATAACACTTGAGAAAGAGTGGTAGATACTTTAGTGCATCTGATCGACAATGAGAGGAATAATGATTTACTCAATGTACTTCATCAATACAAGTGGATTTGCTAGGTGAAGTTGAATTTCTAGATATTTCATCTATTGATATTTCTTCTTTTGCTCTTACAATTTTTCAACTTCATTGATTTTTCAGATTTAGTTCTTATATAATATACTAAATTTTATTCAATCAAATATTACTGATTTGATATAAGTTTGGTACTTAGGGTGTAACAACCTACTTCCTCGTGAGAACGATACTTGACTTATCTCATCTACATTACTTATGATCGTGTATACTTGCACAAGAGCTAGCATGTGTATTTAGTAGATTTAAATGATATCTAAATAAAATATCCTGTTGCAAATAATGAAGAGTCCCTGTTGTGGCATAGATGATTGGGACATGCCAATAAATTCATGATTGAAAAACCATACAAAAAAGATCTTGTAATTGGTTTACTCAAACTGAAATTTGACCAAAATGAATTATGTGATGCTTGCTTAAAAGGAAAGCAAGTTAGAGAATCATTCAAATCAAAAAAAGAAGTATACACAACTAAACCACTTCAATTGCTACACATGGATCTTGTTAGACCAACAAGAACTAGAAGTCTTGGAGGGAAACATTATACATATGTCATTGTGGATGACTTTCTAGATTCACCTAGATATGTTTCTTGCTTCTAAAGATGAGACTTTTTATTCTTTGAAACATTTACCAAACGAATATAGAATGAACAAAATTCTCATATAATAGTCATAAGAAGTGATCATGGTGGAGAATTTGAATTTCAGAAATTTGCTACTTTTTGTGAAAGCAATGGAATTTTACACACCTTTTCTACACCAAGAACACCTTAGCAAAATGAAGTTGTTGGAAGGAAAAATAGATCCTTGTAAGAGATGGCAAGGACAATGTTGAGTGAATATGACTTACCTCAATACTTTTGGGCTGAAGCAATGAATACTTCATGCTACATTATTAATAGAATTTATACAAGGTCCATACTCAACAAAACTCCCTATGAATTATACTATGGCAAATAACCAAACATCCCTCATTTCCATACTTTTGGTTGCAAATGTGTTATTCTTAACAATGAAAAGGAAAACCATGGCAAATTTGATAGCAAATCTGATGAAGACATTTTCCTTGGTTATTCCATTGTTAGCAAAGCATTTAGAGTCTACAATCTGAAAAACATAACTATAGAAGAGTCCATTCATGTAAAACTTTGATGAAAGTACTAATCCCTCTAGAAAGCTGAGCGATTTTGATAATGAGACAGGAAAATATACAACTTCTATGGAGAAAATAAAAATAAAAGATGAAGACAAAGATTCTTCACAAACAAAAACACATAAAGATGAACAAGAACTAGATGATGGACCATCCATGAGGTAAATAATAAAGGTAATGATATTCTTCTAAAAGATTGGAGATTCATGCATGATCATCCTAAAAACCAAGTAATTGGTGATATTTATGATAAAGTAAGAACTAGATCTTCATATCATCAAGTATGTGGTAACTTTGCTTTTATTTCTCAAATAGAACTAACTTGTATAAAAGATGAAATTTAGATAATAGCCATGCAAGAAGAATTAGATCTATTCAAACATAATAATGTATGGAAACTTGTTCACCATCAATCTATAATAGGAACTAAATGGGTTTTTAGGAACAAATTAGATGAATCTGGTATAGTAATAAGAAACAAACCAAGATTACTAGCAAAAGGATACTATCAAGAGAATACAAAAGAATATAAGCCGAAACGTCCCCAGAATGGGTCTCCACTATTGGTAAAGCAGTCATACTTCCTTCCCCTAAACAAGAACTTAATTTAGTGGCTCTTTCCAAAAGACGTGAATGCAAATAAAAAACATCTCCTAGATAAGCTTCACGACCAAGCGGTCTTCCTAATAGAAGAGACATTTGGCGATAAGCTTGTGCTTGTTTGGAGGGATCATCATAAATTATTGAAGTATGTCATTCACGGTACATAAAATATTCAGCTAGAGTCGCTCTTGTATAAGGAGTGAGGTATTGTAATGTAGCAGGTGAATCCACCATTTCGGCCACCACAATGGTGTATTCCATTGCCCCTCATTCCTGGAATGTAATCGCTACCTAGGCCACGAAAGATGCTTTTTGACCAATAGCTACATAAACACATATTACATTTTGCCCTTTTTGATTGAGAATAGTATCCATGGCTGAAATATTATATACTTAAATAAATATTCCTATGTTCCTATGTTCATAAATATTATATACGCATATATGGAGTTGGATAAAATTTCATGTGATTCAGTAAACCGAATATACATTCCATCATTGCTAGATCAATCCATAGAGTTTGATGAAGAGTGAGCCAATCCAATAATGGAATATCATTTTTTTTTTGATAAAAGGGAAACTTAAGATGCTCTAGGATGGAAATGAGGGAATGTCTACAATACTTGGATTTAGTTAGATACAATTTGAGGGATTTTGTAGGTTCATTGATCAGGGCTTGACGGAAAAACTTCATAAGTTTCAAAAAATGGAATATACAGATCAAGAAATTGAATTTCTTTCATTTGTAGAAACATATAAATTGGTAGAACCCTTGATAAAAGAAAGAGATGTTGTTTATTAATCACTTACATATTCTTTTGAATTATATGCACCCGCGGGAAAGACAAGAAAATTTAAGGGTAGCAAACATTATCTAGAATCTCTCTTAGATTCGAACCCATAACTGATGATAAAACTAGGATAGATATTTTTTGTTTCCTACTCACACAAGCCCATATCCTTGCTTTTCTATCAATCTCTAATTCTGGTCTTCTGCCCCAATCTAATATTATGGTGCCGGTATAGACAAAAATTCCATAATGGTCCAACTCTGAATGGTAATAAATATTGGGGCTTTGCAATATTTGATTGATCACAATTCTGTATATTCCATTTACTATAGAAGTTCCCAAGGAATTCATTATAGGATTGTTTCCCATAAATATAGTTTGTTCTTGCATATCCTCTCACACTCTCCTCCTCATCCATCATCCTCTGCAATTCCAAAGGTTGCGCAACACTTGAGTAAAATTGCTGAAATTGTTTCTCCATCTCCTCCAACTCAAGCATCTTCTCCATCACCTTCATCAGTTCTTGAAGTCTTTCCAAGCATGCCTAAGGATTACCTTTCCAATCCTGATAGAGCCATTATTAGATATGGAAAGTATCCTATCATAGTACCAATTCCTGAATGGTACTTTCTTCCCCCGGGACCATTTGATGAACTGAGCTTCACTTTAAAAGATCTTTTTCTATCAGGAAAACTCATTCCTAAATGAATTGATGAAATCCTTGAAGAATGGAATACACCTTCGATTCATTGACAACCTCCTCCTCAATCTCCTCCAAAACCAACTTTTGATAATCTTGACATTCTCATTTGTATTGCAAATCCAATTAGGATGACTTATTCTGAGTTTGAGAATAAATCTGAAATCAATTCTGAAGTTGCTAGAATGTTTTATTCTCAAAATGTCGTGATACTCTCTCAAGACTGCCATTTTCAGAACTTAAGGATCCTAGCATTCTACACAGGATTCAACTTCTTCCTAATCCTCCATTAACTCCCAAAGGTCACACAATTCACATTCCTGATAGAGAATCAATTTTTCAAGAGTATTCTAAGAAACTTCTTCAGATGCTTCCAACATCAAAACCAATTAGAAAATTATTTCCATCTCCCTCAGGTATTAATCAATTCTTTATTCTCACTAGGGAAGAATTTTGTTTCTACAATAATGCCAACCTGGAGGCCATTGTTAACAATCTCCCTCTACCATATCCTCAACTTTTAGATCCCTCCATCCAAGACAAGATAAGACAGATATAATCTTAGCTAATCCCTTTACCAAAACCCAAGTCTTTACCACCAACTTCTACCAAAGCCAAAAACCCCAGAAAACTTCCAGCCATCTGTAACACCCTGCAACCTCATCCTATGCATTTTAAACATGCTAACCCGGGGCCGATGCAGAATGCTACCATCTTATATTTTAAAGAAGAATCTTACCAAAAATTCGGCAGAGTCTCCCCTAAAATATAAGGCATTTGCACCTGATATACATGTGTAATATCACATACAATTAATAATCATGCAATATAAAACATCAATTACATTTAAATACTAAACACCAAACTCATACTCACAGCTCCGCCCAAGATCGGAATTGGGTCATGATGGCAACACACAACTACAATTATAGATATATCACTATGACATGCCCACGCTATACAATATACATCATTTTAATCTTATTACAGAAATTTAATTACACTTTTAATTTATAAAGATGTAATATGAAGGGATTCCAATCCCAATTTACCATTTCATAATTAAAATGTCTTCGAATCTAGATTAACAGCGCCAATCCGCAATTGGGATTCTTTACCTGTCCTATCAGCTAAAAAAATATTAAGAAGGGGTGAGTCCAAGTAACTCAGTAAGTAGGCATAAATATCCAGAAAATAATTAATCAACATAACATGTTCTAGCCCAGAACATGCATAAACAACAGTATATTCCTATGTTCATTCATCATCATAAATATAATACATTATCATCTCGTCCTGAGATGAACAACATAAAATAATCATATCATGAGGATCAAATTCTCATTCTCTTCAGGCATACTCTACGCCTTTCAGGCATATAATAACAAAAATTGGATATTATGCCATGCAAGCACCACATATCAACACTATGTTCAACAAGCATAAAATACAAAATTTTGTCATTCAGGCACACCATACATAATTATACTTTATCATAAAATGTTCATCATTCCATTAATACACACATTTATATAACACGATATAATACATATCATTTAGTATAAAAACCTGGGATATTCTCTATCCCCAAAATATATTTACACATTCAAAAGAATTCTAGACTGGGATATTTATTATCCCTGCTACACAATACAATTACCTTAGATCATAAT
>JAYJMB010002751.1:0-14915 GCA_036873735.1 Pouteria campechiana
TAATCTTACTTTTGAAAGAATGAACCCAAGTGAGGCATTAAATCCAACATTCCATTGGCAAAGGGGTATCATCTTGTAGTGAAATCAGATCCCTAGACTTCTTCATCTTATTAATCTCTCTGTATTATGTTTAGATATTTATTTACTTTTATTCTATTAAGTTTCTAAAATTATACCAATTCTTATATCAAGTCTGTTTAGTTGTATACTTAGTAACTAAGATTAATGAAGTTGGTTTGCCGTTCTCTATGGGATCAACTCTTTTTTTGTACACTATATTGTTATACATTAGTACACTTTTGAGGAATTATAATTTGAACCATCACATGGAAACCACCCCTTTTTGCCCATTTTTGTGTGATTCTTAGAAGAAAATAACCTTGTTTAGACATGATAATCCATCACCCATGCATTCAAGAGTAAGCTCCATTTATTTGGACGATGAAAGAGAAGAGGAAACCACGATTTTGCAACCCATCTTGAAGAATAGGGGTTGAATCTTCATTTAAAGGAGGAAGCAATGCTTCAAATGGAAGGTAAACCCCTATTCCCTAATCATTTTCCTATGTTTGATTTATGAGGGTTTTGTGAATAGTAAATTTTGGGGAAAAATGCTATGGATTGCTATTAGAATCAGGGGAAAAATGATTAACTAGTGAATTGCGATGTATGTGGAAGGAATTGGGTATGGGGAAGTTTGATCATGTGAATGAAAAGGAACCTAAGGAATTGTAAAAAGGGAATTTCGTATGAAGGGTGTCTAAACAATGAATTAATTGAGTTAAGGGCTTAATCAACTTGTGCATATAGTTATTTAACTATAAATTTCCTTGTATGATGGGGGTATGTTGTGGAAAAAAAATTCTTAATATACTTATTGTGCTTATTGAAATGTTATAATATAAATGGTGCATAAAAGATGTTTGACAAAATACCCCAATGAGAGATGAATCATGTATAAAAGGTTTGATGAAAACCTTAAAAATTGTAATGAAGTGGGATGAGGGATTAACCTATTTGGAGTATAAGTGATTGGGAAATAGAGTTGTTTTAGTGTTATAGTTGCTAAATATCAATTGTACCATGTTAACAATGTAAGTGACCTAATGTATTCTATTTCTTACTAAAATTAATAATGTAACTTATGGACATAAGGTGTTTGATGAAATATTTCAATGAAAGGCATGAAGTGATTGACTAGTTCCATTGCAGTAGTTATTGACCATTGATGGGCCATGGATTTGGCATTAAAACAAAGTAATGAATGTACTGAACAAAGGGCTATAAGAAATTAAAGTCAAGTAGCCATATGGATGATATTAAAGTGAAACTTTGTACTAGAAATGCATTTGGAAATGCACTTAGAAATCATCCCCAAAATGGATAGATTGTGACACTTAGAAATTATGTTTAAAAAAGTTGAAATCACTTAATTAGAACTACTCTTACATAAGAAAGAAGTTTAAATTGAATTATGCTCTAGTTGATTTGTGTAGGGCCATTGGAGCACTAATTGGAAATGAAAAGGTTGGGTTGAGGAGTTATGGAATTAGCCTCCATTCAAGGTGTGTAGTCCCTCTTTTGAAGTTGTTTATATTGATGAATGGGGATAGTATCATCTTGTTGAATGCATTTGTTTGTATATGTGCATGTGTGCATGGGAGAGGATATCGAATATCTGAGGAATCTTTTTCTTGTGTTATATGTATGCGATGTATGGATTATTGGGAATAGTTTTTGTCCCATAATCTTGCTTCTATTACATAAGTATATTGGGAATAAGAATATCCCATGAGTCTTATGAATGTATGGATTGATGCAGGATTTTATGTATCCCAGAATTCTTTATGTGATGATTGAATGAATGTGTGTATTAGTGGAATGGTAAGCATTCCATGGTGGTGTCTTTGTATAACTATGAGATTGTAGTTTATGCATGTATGGCATAATTTGATATGTGGTGCCTGAATGGCACAAAAATGATGTGCTTAGAGTGGCTTAGATATGGTGTGAAGTGCCTGAATGGCACGATTGAGATATTGGTTTGGATATGGTTTAATAATGAAGTGCATGATGTAACATTTGCATAGATATGATTAAAATATGTTATGCTTGAATGACATTATTATGATATGAAGTGCTTGCGTGGCAGTATTATAATATGAGGCATCAAAATGGCCTAAATTTGTTAGACCATATGATTATAAACATGCTACTATTTTACTATTGTTTTCTATTCAGCCTACTTATTGAGTTTGCTTGAACTCATGCCTTCTTATTATATGTTTTTAGTTGGGAGGTCAACTAATGGAGACCAACTGAAGGTTGATGCTTGTAAGCCAGAATTGAAGCTACCATTTGTGTTGTATGTATTTTGTGTGTATAATCATTCAAAATTTTAATAACTTAATTATAGATGTATTTTGGGTATGTAAAGGGCATTATATTGGCATGTCATAGTGGTAAGTGAATATGATATTGTGGAAGGATGTGTAATAATATAGTCATGTTTCTTACTATCACAGGGCGACTCTAGTTCTTGGTAGATGTGGATAAATTAGGCAAGTTTAATGGTTTATGTTATTGTTTTGTAGTTGTTAAATTTTGGTTATATATATATGAATAAAAAATTTATACAGTTTTAATTCCATAAAATTCAGGGTAGACTCTACTAGATTTTTTGGCAGAATTGTTTCTTAAAAATGAGGAAAATGGTAAAACGCATAGGCCCCTAGGTAGGGCATGATAGAATGGTATCAGAGCTGTGTTTCTCTGATGCTAGGATGGTACGGTACATGATGAATCATAGACCCGTGATGGTAATGATTAAGGAAAAGAGATAAAAAATGACATGCCTAAGATAAGTTAGTGAAACCATGAGAATATGGGAGAATGTTAATTTAATGGATTAAATGAGTAATGTACAAAAAATTTTGCCATGTTTTGATGACTCAAGAGGTGAGCTAGCAATGCTATTATCCTTAGTGAGTCTTGATCATAAAAATGTGGATGACAAATGTATCTTAGTGATGATTGCTTGCTATGGTTATGTTGAAAGAATATGTTTAATCTTGGTGAAAATTAATACGCTAGTAATGAGGAAGTATGCATTGAAGCATGAGTATGCATTGGGGCATGAGCACATCTTAAATTTTCATGAAATTTAAAATTAAAATGCAATGAATTTGTGTATGATATTGTGAATAGATATGATAATGCTAGCACCATGTATGATGTATGCACGAAAAAGGGATGTTGTTTTCAGGTATGTGTATATTGGTGTGACTCCAGAATAGGTGGACTATATTGCATTGTCAGAAGTTGTATATTATCTTGGAATGGATTGATAATGAGTTATATGGAAAGAATTAATTATGATTTTCTCATATGTTCTATGGAATGAGGTAAGTGTGGTTTGCTAAGTGACATGAATATGAGAATGTCTTCTAGCACAAATACGATGTCAATAAACAAGTATATGGGTGTATGTATATGCATGAATACAATATAATAATGCCTACTAGTGAGTTAGTTGTAAGCTTGTGAAAACCACCAGTATATAAGTTTGCTGGTAAGCTTAGAAACCATTGACTTAGGGGTAGCTCGTGAAAACCACCATCGTATAAGTTATTAGTAAGCTTAAGAACTAGCGCATTGGTGGTTACTTGGGAAAACTATCATGATGGCGTCGATGGGACACGTAAGGTCTTATTGATAGTACATTTGAGTCCCTCAGTAGATGGAGATGGCAAACCTGAAATCCTTGAGTTGCAATAAAGGCAGGATATCATAAGCAGTAATGTAACGCCCCGCCTTCCAAGGCACTATGCTCTATATTTCCCCATAATTTTACTATAACTTCCCCACTTCTGGGTTGCTATAATTTTCCTATTTTAAGGAAATTTTCCTATGTTTTTCTCATTTTAAAGCAAAAATTTTGCCAATAATCCGACAGAGTCTGCCCTTAATTATGAGAATCTAAACCTGGCATACATTAGTTATATATAATGAAATCTCAATAATTAAAAATTTCTAATAATGACCATAACATACCCATACCCACAGTTGTTTGCCCAAGACTGGAACTAATCATGATGGCAATTCACCTCACTAGATCATATAGATCCATACACCATATCGCAATCAACGGGATAATTACTATCCCTTCCAATAATACAATCAATCAATAAAGAAAGCCTACTTACGTCTCTGTAAAGTCAATCTCTTAAGCTTCAACTCAACCAATCAACTCCCCAAGGTGAGTCTCAATAGGTCCTGCTTGCACAACACATTTCACAATTTGATCTACATACAACCAAATGGGAAAAATGCAACCCAATTTTTTCTTATAACTTCCAGGGCATATACCTATTTTTTTCCTACCCCATCTCATGCATTCATTTAAGCTAAGTATTCAATGTTTAAACATGTAAAAATCTGCCCCAACAAGCTATCCATTTTGGAGCACAATTCCGATGCAAAATTTCAAGTGGAGATGCACTTAATCACATACATATAGCTACCCAAATTTCCTTCATTGATTATACCTTCCTTCAATGCATCTTATACTTCATTTTAAATCTTAACTAATGGCCAATAAGAGGTTGTAATTTGACCATTAAATTTCACTTTGGTTTTCTTTAAGGCATTTCAACAAGCACATCTCAAGCATCATTAAATCTTCACTTTTAACTTGTATTTGAAATTTTTATGTATTCTTATTTACATGTAACATGTTACCAACCTAATTAAAATTCTATTAAAATTCAAAATTACATTTATTAAGCATCAAGTACATCCCTAAATTCACCCATGTTGCTACCCATACATGTTTTAGTGGCATTCTCAAAAACAACTTGTATGCATTGCTCCAATTCTTCATTTCCAACCATTTAAATCATTATTCGATGGTTTTCTAATCACATTTTCTTATTAAGAAACATGTTAAACATTTAATTTATAATTATATGGGTCCATTAAGGAGCTAATCAAGTCCAAACAGTCCCCACCTACACTGTCCACATCCCATGCACTACATGTTGTTGTCCACTTGTGTGGATAGCAATATACTTGATTTTCCACTCCCAAACCATGTTTAATCACTCCCTTAATCCAGATTATCATCAACCATACATAATGCACATCATTTATAGCTCTAGACACATGAATTTGGGCCCACAAGGTTGTAACAATTTATTGTAGAAAACATGGGTTCATCCTTAAGGCATTAAATCAAACACTTAGCATATTGATTTTAATTTACATTTCCAACAATATACACTCATAAACACATCAATTTTAACATCAAATAAATATAAAAATATCATAATTAAATACTTAAATCATCCTATTTCATTGCAAGTACACCATGTCCTAATCAGAATTTAATGTCCATATGGTTGTCCACTTTTGTTGACAGCATCAACCATGCATTTAACCATCCTAAATCAATTCAAATTTCTATTTAAATCACATAGCTTATTTTTATCATCAATTTAGCATTAAAATCAAGCATTTTTTCTCAATTTGTGTCCATGAATTTTGCTCTAAAATTACTTGAAAATAGAAATTAACAACTCATTTGGAAAATTGAACTTACCAACGTGATTGGAGAACATTTTCCCCTTGAATTTGCAAATCCAATTTGCATCTCCATGGTCCCATAAACTACAGCAGCTTGGTCATGTTTTAGAGGTCCCACTAGGGCGTATTGTAAAGATTTGGATGGAGGGTTGCGATTGCATGCAGCATCCCACACATGAAATTTCCCCCATTAATTCAAATGGAAATCACAGGATTGAAGGTGGGTTTGGAAAAATGTGAGGTGGCTGCCATGAGAGGGAAATGAAATGGGTTTTTAGGATAGGATGGAGCACTTCAAGTTCTCCTACTTTCGATTCTCCCGCACCCTATGGCATTAGATATGCATGCCACAAAATCACTAATTATCCCTTTTTACACTATAATCAAATTAGAAGCAATTTATAACACATATTTAGGATGATTTATCAAAAGTGGTCAACATAAAAGTTATAGTCTTTATTTTTATATTTTTAATAAATCAAGAATCAAAAAATTTGAAGTTCCTATGAAAACTTATAGCCAAAATACTACAACTACCTCCAATTCAAAAGGCATCACTTTGAGGCCCTCAAAATTGACGCTTAATTAGAAAAAGTGATCAACATGAAATTATATCCTTTGAAATTATTCAACCAATGCAAAAATAATCACTCAATTCTGAGTTCATATGAGAATTTTATGGTTAAAATACTAAAACTACTCCAGAAGGGTAAAACGACCAAAAATACCAAAAATCATATTAAATTTCTAATTATTTGGGGTCACCAATTATAAAAAATTTAATTTTAATTAAAAATTATACTTCCAAAAATTTGGGGTCACAATATGCATTTAAATACACCATAAGACCCCTCAATTACTTGATCAAATAATATATTGATCACGTCATTCACATGTATATCCAACTTTCACCATAATTATTACATAGTTACCTTATTTTAATGCTAGGGGCATTACAAGTAATTATAATGCTATCATGAATCCAACAACATTCATAGCCAAGGTTACAGAAATAACCAATCATGCATTAAAAAGAGAAGGGTGGCCTGTATGGCTGGATTGGATATGCCTTGGAGGCTTGTTGGCTTGTAAGGTCAGACATGATATGAAGGCCTAGATGGTCTAGGGCTTGACTATGATGCCTAGATAGCTGGATATGATATATAGGCCTAAAATTACCCTAGGCTTTGGCATGGATGCCTAGATAGCTGGATATGATATATAGGCCTAAAATTACCCTAGGCTTTGGCGTGGATGCCTAGATAGTTAGAATATGGTGTGACACCTATGGGATGTGGAGGCTTGAATGGCCGGAGGTTTGGCTGTGATGCCAAGATAGCTCCTATGACCTGACACCTATGTAGAGTGAGACATAGATAGCCTGGTATAGTATAAAATGTGACAGATATTATGAGAAAGTACAAAATGTAAAATAGATTCGTGTGAAATGTATAAGTATGAATTTATAATGTATAGTTAGTAAATTTATGATTGGAAAATGATAATGATATGTGATTGTAGACACCTTGGTAATAAGGCGAGATGTGATGAGAGTTATAATAGTTATGATATGAGAATGATATGCCTTGATAGTAAGGCGGATTATGAAAATTACTTAGGGTCATGGATATGCACAGTCCAGTGTGGGGATGGTGTGGAGATGGATAGGCACAATTAGGTGTGAAGATGAAAGGCTATGTATGAGCCTAGAATGAAATTATAAGAACATGAGTAATGATCCTAGACAAGTGTACCTCCAGCGTAAGGATGTGAGGTTGCATACTAGTTGTGTATTAATGTGTTAGTTGTGCTATAATAGTATGTGAGTATGCATGATATGTATATATGTTATCTAATCGTGTGTGAATGTGTGTGCCATAAAGGGATAAAGGAAAGGCCCTATGATGGGGAAATGTAGTGGAAATTTGAATAAGTATTTGTCTAAATGATTAGTACAAATTGTAGTAATGATATCATTGTACCATTCAATAGCAGAGAAAAACATGAATATTAACTGAACATGTATTCGTGGCGAGTAAAAGAAAGTAGGTGCTATCTTGAAGCAATTTCAGAGAGGCCACTTTGTTTGATATGCTTATACACTTGATAAATGAGATCTTTACACTTTGTTGAGATCAAATTGTGCTTGCATTTAGTGATTATACTATGGTACATTTCAAGACTTGAGGAGATTATGCTATGGTGGAATAAGAGAAGAGGAACTGTATGCCTAGTAAACCCCCATGAAATCGATTAAATGATAATACATTTTTACAAAATTGATTGAACTATTATCGAAACTTGGTGACAAGCAACATGTTTTGGACATAATTGATTTGCAATTTAGTCAAACTAATCAGTAATTGAAAGTCTTATATGTGTTATAGGGATGTTTAGTGATAATGGTAATGTTAGCTTGATTATATTAGCACTTTGAATGCCTTAGATAAGGCATGGTGTACATGTGACTATTGTGAATGGTCAGGACATCTGATAAAAAATACATAACTTGCATGGTGTATCATGAGGATATGAATCCCAAGGTATGAAATAGTTTGAATGAGTAAATTATTAGAGTAAATTATCAGTTTGAGAATGATACTTAAAGTATTGAGGTCAAAACTTTTTGTAAGAAGGGTGGTTTCTAACACCCAGGATGTTAATTTTTGGGTAATAATGTTTAGAATATATTGTAATGGTTTCTAGTATAACTATAAGTGGGAATGAATTGAGGTAAGGAAATTTGTTTTCCACTATGCATTGGGATGACTTGTGAAATAATGAAGAAAAGTTGATCAATTGGGATGACTTGTAAAATTGTGAGGATAAGTTGATATATAATAAGAGCGATTAAGAATCTATGCATTTGGACATGATTTTGATTTATGTGAGGGAAATTGTGGTGTATTTTAATGATATATTAATGGGAAAACATCATGGCAAAAATGTATGATAAAATTGTGAAGTAAAACATGTTGGAAATTCAAGCAAAAAGGGGCAACAGCTTGGGCGTCATTGTTCCAATGCAAAATAGGTAATAGAGGGACGTCCAGCGGGCCCGGGGCTGCGGCGTCGGTGATGTGGTGGTGTGATGAATAGTAAAATCCAATTTTTTAACAAAGGTTTCTTTTAGCCTCTCTTCCCCATTTGATGCCCCTTTCTTCCCTATGCACTTAGCCATGGAAACCGCCCCTTTTTGCCCATTTTTATGTGATTCCTGGAAGAAAATAACCTTTTTAGACATGATAATCCATCACCCATGCATTCAAGAGCAAGCTCCATTTGTTTCGATGGTGAAAGAGAAGAGGAAACCATGATTTCTGCAACCCATCTTGAAGAATAGAGGTTGAATCTTTGTTTGAAGGAGGAAGCAATGCTTGAAATGGAAGGTAAACCCTTTTGCCCTAATTGATTTATTGATTTTGCTTTGGTAGGGTTTTATGAATAGTAACTTTTGGGGAAAAATACTATGGATTGTTGTTAAATGCTATGGATTGTTATTAGAAGGAACCTAAGGAATTGTAAAAGGGGGATTTTGTATGAAGGGTGTTTAAGCAATGAATTGATTGAGTTAAGGGCTTAATTGATTTGTGTTTACAATCATTTAACTATAAATTTCATTTTATGATGGGGGTATGTTGCGGAAATAGAAATTGTTGATATACTAATTGTACTTATTGAAATGTTATAATATAAATGGTGCATAAGTGATGTTTGATGAAATACCCCAATGAAAGATGAATCATGTAGAAAAGGTTTGATGAAAACCTTAAAAATCCTAATGAAGTGGGATGAGGGTTTGACCTGTTTGGAGTGTAAGTGATTGGAAAATAGAGTTATTTTAATGTTATATATGCTAAATATAAATTTTATCATGTTGACAATGTAACCTACTATATTCTGATTCTTACTAAAATTGATAATGTAACTTATGTATATAAGGTGTTTGATAAAATATTTTAGTGAAAGGCATGAAATGATTGACTAGTTCCATTGAAACGTTATTGACCTTTGATGGGCCATGACTTTGGCATCAAAATAATGTAATGAATGTACTGAATAAAGGGTTATAAGAGATTAAAGTCAAGCAGCCATATGGATGATATTAAAGTGAAACTTTTTGCTAGAAATGCATTTCGAAATGCACTTAGAAATAATCCCCAGAATGGATAGATTGTGACGCTTAGAAATTATGTTTAGAAAACTTGAAATGACTCAATTAGAACTACTCTTATATAAGAAATAAGTTTAAATTGAATTATGGTCTAAGTGATATGTGTAGGGCCATTGGAGCACTAATTGGAAATGAAAAGGTTGAGTTGAGGAGTTATGGAATCAACCTCCATTAAAGGTATGTAGGCCCTCTTTTCAAGTTGTCTATATTGATGAATGGGGATAGTATCATCCTATTGAATGCATTTGTTTGTATATGTGTATGCGTGAATGGGAGAGGATATCGGATATCCGAGGAATCTTTATCTTGTGTTATATGCATCTGATGTATGGATTATTGGGAATAGTTTATGTCCCATAATCTTGCTTCTATTAGATAAGTATATTGGGAAAAAGAATATACCATGATTCTTATGAATGTACGGATTGATGCGGGATTTTATGTATCACAAAATTCTTTATGTGATGATTGAATGAATGTGTGTATTAGTGCAATGGTAAGCATTCCATGGTGGAGTCTTTGTATAACTATGAGATTGTATGTTTATACATGTATGGCATAATTTGATATGTGGTGCTTGAATGACACAAATATAATGTGCTTAGAGTGGCTTAGATATGGTGTGAAGTGTTGAATGGAATGATTGAGATGTTGGTTTGGATATGGTTTAATAATGAAGTGCTTGATGTAATATTTGCATAGATATGATTAAAATATATTATGCCTGAATGACACTATTATAATATGAAGTGCTTGCATGGCACTATTATATTATGAGGCATCAAAATGGCCTAAATTTATTAGATCATGTGATTGCAAACATGTTGCTATTTTACTATTGTTTTCTATTTAGCCTACTTACTGTGTTTGCTCGGACTCATGCGTTCTTATTATATGTTTTTAGTTGGTAGGTCAATTAATGGAGACCAGCTGAAGGTTGGTGCTCGTAAGCCAGAATTGAAGATACCATTTGTGTGTATGTATATGTGTGTATCATCATTCAAAATTGTAATAATTAATTACGAATGTATTTTTGGTATGTAAAACAGCAATGTATTGGCATGTCATAGTGGTAAGTGTACATGGTATTGTAGGTGGATGTGTAATAATTTAGTCATATTTATTGCCATCACGGGGCGACTCTAATTCTTAGCAAATGTGTATAAATTGGGCAAGTTTAATGGTTTATGTTATTATTTTATAGTAATTAAATTTCATTTATATATATATGAATAAAAAAATTATACAGGTTTAAGTCTATAAAATTCAGGCTAGACTCTGCTGGATTTTTTGGCAGAATTTTCCCTTAGAAATGGGGAAAATGGTAAAATACATAGATCCCTACGTGGGGCATGGCACTTAGTTTCAGTAACTAGATTTAATTAAATTAGTTTGATCAATTCTTTGTGTGATCAACCCTTGTTCTTACACATTATACTACTATAAACTCATGCACTTGTACGGAAGTATAATTTGAACCATTAATCACTTTAAAGTTACTTCCCTAGCTTAATTAACCTATTTTAAACATTTATTTCTGCAATATTTGGGAATGTAACTTTTTAATACCTTAATATTTTATTCATGTGTTTTATCATCATCAAAACATAATAAGTTAAACACGTTCATCTTCAAAATCAAGCTAAATTTAAGGGTTAGACTTAATAGTTCCAACAATCATTGCTAGCATCTAGAGACCTCTAATCTTCATTTACTCACAAGAAACAAAGAGCAACTCAAAGCCAAAGCTTACAACCTTCATCATATTTCAATCAAAGCTTTGTACTATAATAAGGGAAGACATCATCTACTTACAAGCAAGCTTTCAAGTGTACAAAATCTTCCCCCGCACTTACAAAGAAGCACAAAGAGAAGTGTAATCTTTTGTTTATCATTTTGTTTGTGTATTCCTTGAGTTTATGTTGGAGACCAAACTCAAGAAAAACAAGTGTGATGGTTGGAGTATGTCTCATAATTAGTTTGTTGGCTTGTTTTATACCCCATAGAGCTGAAATCTAGAAGTGTGCAAGAGGCACTAGTTTACCCCCCTAAAGTTAGAATTTAGAAGAGTGTAATAAGCACTAAGTATATATGCCTCAGAGAGTTTAAATCTAGAAGAGTGCAAGAGGCACTAGTTTATGCCTCCTGGAGCTAGAATCTAGAAAGTGCAAGAGGCACTAGTTTGTGCCCCCTAGAGCTGGAATCTAGAAAGTGCAAGAGGCACTGGTTTATTCCCCTAGAGCTAAAATCTAGAAGAGTGTGAGGGTTTATAAGTGGTATTAGAGTGGGCTACATATGTGACTCCCCGCACCCCCACCCTATGCGTTTTGACCATGCCACACCGGGGTCAATGTGGAATGCTATGATTTCCCTTCTTCTTAAAGGAAATCTTATCATACCCTCACCATTTCCCTAATTCTAAGGAAAATGTCCTGCCTAAAATATAGCAGAGTCTACCTTGTATTGTGAACATTTATACCTGATATACATGTATGAAATTAAATATACATTTCTATAATCAAATGACAACAATTATATCTACACAATCCCACACCCATACTCACAACTCCGCCCAAGATCTGAATCATTTCATGATGGAAATACATTACCCTGGATCAATACAAATCCACATACAATCTCATACTTAAATGATTTACTATGACGTGCCATACATTATTTACAATTTAATACAATTATAGAATCTTTGACTCAATATAATTATATTTATATTAAGGGATTCCAATCCCCATTTCCTCTTACCATATCTAACCATTTTCAAATCTCATTCATCTGTCCCAATCCTCAATTGGGATTCTTTACTTGACTTGTTAGCTAAAATTTCAACATAAAAAAGAATGAGTTTGAGCAACTCAGAAAGTAGGCGTAAATAAAATAAAACAATAATTAATCATAATAACATGTTCTCACCTGAACATATCAAATACAACAACAATTCAAATTTAAACTTCATAAACACATCAAATTTCCATCTCATTCTGAGATGTACAATCCAAGGCAACCATACCATGAGGCTCACATCCTCATTCTTTCCATGCGCACCCTACGCCTTTCCGGTGTATACAATCATATAGTGTCATTCCAGCACTTTACATCACATCTAAGCCACTTTAGCTCAACATACTAAGTATATGCTCTATAGGCGTCTCATATCATCATACTTGTGCCATTTGGACACTATAAAAAACTTATAAATACTTTCCATTTCACCCATATATATATATATATATGCATTCCCATATCTAACATTCAATCAATCCATTTATGGGATAATCTCTATCCCCATCACTTATGATCCATACAAACATAATTTTAAACACAATCAAGGAATACACATTATTCCCTATCAATTTCATCATTCAAATTATCACAACATCATACTCAATTTAGGATACTTACTATCCTTATTAATCAGATATACATATGCTCATATGCATACATCTCAGGGATTGGCTCTGGGATATTCTCAATCCCTTTGTGTTTAGGTACTCATACGCAAGAATAACACAATAATATGAGATACTTTCTATCCTCAACACTCACATGTCTAATTCATGGACCAATTCATGGACCAATTCGACTATGGGATATTCTAAATCCCCAACATTCATGTATAACAAACATAATAAAGAATGACTCTGGGGATGCACTATCCCATCAATCCAACATGCATAACTCTATGCATACCAATGTTCACAGCCATACATATATAAGAAATAAACATTCATGAGATACTCCATATCCCCAATCATTCATGCATTTGTCATACCTGACAAATATTAATCTTAAACAAGCATGGGATATCTACAATCCCTCATACAAAACATACATGCCTAGAACAAACATGGGATATCTGCTATCCTCATCCATAGATTTGAATCACAAAGGGGTTACCTCCTTACCTTAGGCCTTTAGCTCTAAACTATTTTCCTCCAACTCTATTTTTTCATCCTTCTCAGATCATCCTGTACAGGACCACAATGTCATTTACTTAACCATTTGTAATAATGTATTCCATACATTATATTAATATCTCTCTTATAGCCAATCTCATGCCACAATTATCACAAGAAACTTTCTTGTTTGATATATTTCTCTAGCATCTTACATGATTACCATTTAAATAACATATAAATAACTTAATTAAGTTGTTAATCTATTCAATTCACGGCTTACATAGCCCATACGTAAAATTCTCTTATACCCTTAACTAGGTGTAATGCCCCACCCTCCTAAGGCCGTTACTCCATTTTACACCGTACATCCACATGATCATACTATTATTTTTCCACCTTCAAGGTGGGTTGCTTTGATATATATATATATATATATATTTGACCTAATTTCTACAAAAAATTGGACAGAGTCTCCCTTGAAAATAGGGCTATCCACCTAGGTACAACAATTCATCACATACTATGATACATTTTTTTCATTATAATTCATAAAAGTAAAAATTATACACTACAAAATTTCTCTAGTCATCCCCACAACATCCTTATAACTCCACAGGCTCCCCTAGGACCGCGACTGCATCATGATGACAATGAATCCACAACACCACCATACAATTTTCATTCCAAATATACTATACACCTCACACTGCAATATTACATTGATATGACTATAAATTAAAATTATACATTGTGAGACATAAATTAATTACAATTTCAATATACATAAGATGGGAATTTTTCAGTTACCATACAAAAAAAATACAGATTCAACTATTATACTTTCTTACCAATCTTGCTTCTTCTGGACTTGACTTGTCAACTAAAAAATAAAACGAGGGTGAGTCTAAACAGACTCTGTAAGTAGACTGCGAGGCAATCAATAATTCAAGAAAAATCAACAAGATCTCATCCATCCAAATAAATAGGGATCCATAAGGTATCCCACATACCAATACAAATAGATACGTTTTCAAACTTAATACAACATCTCAACATGTCACAACATTAAGAATATAACATTAATTGTACATTTTAAAGTAAACTATATGCTCTGGGATAATCACTTATCCCAAATCACACATATATCTAACATATATGCATATATTGCAATTTATATTCATGGGATAACTACGATCCCTTAATTCAAACATCCATACACAAGAATAACAATAGCAATTATAAGC